>APFE030866676.1:199938-219894 GCA_000404065.3 Pinus taeda
TCCCTCAAGTCCAAAAAGATTAAAATATAGAGGAGGGATAGCACTTCCGATGACTTTAACGAGCCGGAGAGGCTAATTGCTCGGCAATCTTTTCATATTTTATGAGTTAGTTGAAAAGAGCTTAAAGGAGACTCGTTTTCAAGGAATGAGCGATGATTTCGGGTAGCAGCTGATTCCAGGTAAGGTTTGGAATTTTCCAATCACGGCAGTGTCACAAGGATGGCTAATAGAATCACTCTTCGCAGATGTTCCTCAAAAGGGTAAACAATCAAATGGAGGCAAATGATCGGCTAAAAAAACAGAGTGGAGGTGATGATGAGAACATGACCAAGGCTCAAAAGCTGATGATAATGCATTTACAATGGTTATTTACCAGAAAATTGGTTCATTTTTTAATGAGCTTAAACTCTGGGGGAAACATTTTCTCATTGCTTATGTTTATTTTTTAATGAGCTTGAATTCCGTGTTAAAATTGCTCATGCCAGTCATATAATAAGGATATCTCATCTAAGATGCCATTTTTTATGGGGCTTGCACCTTTTAAAGCTTTGCCCCGATGCCTCTTGCATGCAAGCTAGGAACGACCAACTACCCCCCTCTACTTAACTACCAAGATTACTACCAAGGCTAGGTAGGAAACTTTTACCTTTACTTTTCCGGTGCCATGGTGGCCCCTGCGAAGATGAATGGTCGATTCAACCACTCACCCGACCTAGGCGGTTGAAGTTAGCGGAATCATAGAGCTAATGTTAGCTGGTCATTTATTGCTTGCTTACAAGAGGTTTGAATGCTCCCAGGTATAACGAAAAATTTCTAGGTTACCATATGAAAGCTCTCCATTCGCGTCGCAGACAAAATGCTTCCTTGGCAATGTCTACCGAACTAGACAAAGGTGAGTGGTGCAGTAGCCTCCACTCACATAACTTTGACGAGGGAACCTTATTCTAGTCTAATCCCATTTTCCTAAATGGACGGGTGTGTCAGACTAGTCGTATATCCTCCGCGGAAACCTACTCTATACCCAAGGTTTTCCTGTCGAAACAGACCAGGGTGCATGCCCCATGGGTTTCAGTCATATCCTCCTGAATCACTCGCGCTCATCAGGTGGACGGACTGGAGATCGATGAGACATTTCATGCGTGAAAAGACCATTTAGGGATGGCATTTGACTATTTTCTATGTGTGAACCGGGGAATGACAGTTGGTCTACGAGCTTGACCATTCTGCCTTCATGCGGAAAACACATTACTCTAAAGAGTGAGGAGACGACGACTCCCATGCAATAAATATAGTCATGCCCAAGGAGTAGATTATAATCCAGGGGTCCTTGGACTGCCATCATGTTCATTTGAACGGTTTTCCTTCTCAAAGTAATGGGCACATTGGGAAGGATCCCTAATGGTCGACTGGTTCCTTTGTCAAAGCCTATCAGATTTCTCATTTCAGGCAAAAGCGATGGTGAACCAAGCACTTTCCAAGCAATTGAGAAAAGGATACTCACAGAAGCCCCTTCATCTATGATGGTACCAGCCATGACCATTCTGTATGCTTGTACAATGATTCAGAATGGTACACTAGCTGGTAAATGGAGTTTTCCTAGTAGATTCCAGTCGAAGGAAACGACTAGGTTGCTTGGAGGTGGGACCGAATAGACGGCCGGATATGACTCCGATGAACTTCCTTCCCGTGGTAAAGGAACAGGTAGACTGCCCCAAAGTTCATTGAAGCCTGTGTTTACGAAAAGAATTTGAACGGTGTTGTTCTCTTTCTCTTCAGTGACGGTATCATTCGAAGATGAACATTCTGAAGGCAAGACCAGGTCAACTATCGCCTCGACCTTTTGACTTTCGTCTGGTATGGATTCAGAGGGTTCATTTTCAATGATACACATTTCGTTCGACCACAATGGCGTGTCAGCCGGATTTTCAACTAGTGCGAGACTTGGCAAGAGTTTCTTATATCCAGGAGGGAGCCGTAGCGGTGAAGCAAGACAGTCATCCAAAACTCTTTTAGCTTCATCTAGGAAGGGACAACGGTGGACGACATGATTGCCTTCACACAATTTACAAGGAAATTTGTGATTCCTTTTCTGTCCAGATACTTCACTTTCACTGGTTGATGGTGTGCTTTCAACATGATCATCAGAGGTTGATGACACCGGATTGTGCAAAATAGCATACCAGTCCCTTAAGATCCGAGGGATGGAAGGACAATCTCGATGATAGTGGTCTCCTTTGTAAATGACACATCGAGATTTAGGTTTAGACGATGCGGTGTGAGGATTTTCGCTAAACGACGCCTGGTTGCCCCCTTTCGCTTTTGGTTCTTTCTTCTTCTTTTCTTTTTTCTCTTTCCGCTCCTTCTTCTTCTCAGTTACTTGATCTTTAGCTTTACCAGCTTTATCAAGTGAAGAGGAAGGAGGAGAGGGAGAAACAGATGAAGTAGAAGGTTGGGGGGCAACTCTAATATCATCTAGTTGCTGACTTGACTGTTCACGAATTATGGTATTCTAAACGACAGAGGTAGAGAAGAGCCATACGGGCAAACCAATCGTCAACCCTGGAAGTGACAATGTGGCCATATGGGGTGCACCAACATCTCCCCAAGAGGAGAAGGGACTAGGATTTCCTCCCAGGGGAAATCCTTGGTTGGTAGACTCCATTTTCTCAAACTAAAGACCAACGAGGGGGAACTTGTGATGTTATTCCAATTAAAATAAATTTTTAGACGCTTTGACACAACTTGTTTTTTCAATTTTTAAGAGTCGAGAAAAAACAAAAGATGACTCTAGTCGCCTTCGATTTTTAATGAGCCTGAAGTGACAAGTGCTCAGATGGACCTTTTCTTTTAAGGAGTCTGAAAAGGAACAAAAGAGACTTCTCTGGAAATCTAGGCAAAGGGGATTACCAAACCAATCGCAAAACTGCAGAATACTTTTTACGGTACGGCAGTTAATCTTCCCGAATGCTGTGTTTAGTGCATTGCGATCGATAGGGCGGCAGACACGGCTTCCTAAGGATAAAGGATGTAGCCTATTGTGGTCTCCCAATAGATACTTGACGGTACGTGGGAGCACAAGTCCATACTGGCACTTGTCGTCTCAGAGTGGAGGAATCACCCAACCAACAATGAAAACAATAGTTACCAGGTTTTACGAAGCCGGAACACATCTCTAGCCTAGACTTCTAGATGTTATGCATTAGGTTCCAAAGCATATTTAGATTCATTAAATTTATTTTATAGTTGATCTTGTTTAAAAATTTGCCTTTCAGGTTCACCGCGTGATGTGTATACATTTCCTAAAATGCAGTCTAAGATGATAAACAACTGTTTTATCTTCTTTTGGCAATGAAAATCCTAGCTACTAAGGAAAGAAAATCGAGAGTCTTTCAACAAAGAGCACAGAGCACACACTAAATTCATTGTCCTAAATTAAACTAAGCAGTCTAAATGAAAATGCACATGCATGTATTTGTTTTCAGCCTTCTTAATGTATGAATGACGATGAGAAAGCTAAGTGCAAATCTGAATTATTTTCAAAGCAACAATACTTAACAAATTTCTTTTTAAAATCAAGTGAAGATAAGGGTGACACTTTGCGATTCGAAATGAAAACTGTTTTTCGATACTTTAAAAACTACTAATTCAAATCATATACAAGAGTAATAGTACAATTGACTATCAAGAACAATGGGATTCTCTTCTATGACTGAAAACAACACTTACGACACTTTCAGATTAAGGAACGACAGTTCGACTACGCTACTTCTTTGCCAAAGAGAACTGAAAATGACGAACAATACATAAAAACACTTACAGTTCTTTGCACAAGAGAGGCAGAATGATGGAAGAGAAGGGGGTTTTCACAGAGATATACTGACCACAAACAACAAAACTCCTGAATAGAACTGAAAATAGTGAAGAAAAAACCAAAGTCTGAAGGTAAAGTTAACCTTCCCTGACCATCGCACCTGTGACACAGGGAATCCAGTATTCAGTGCACCTACTACACATGAGAAGTGCGATGCATACACACTGCCTTGAAGGGAGGGTGCAATGGTACCAGTACAAGACTTTTAACTAGTTTTTGCTCACAATTTGCAATTCAGTTCAGGGATTTAGGCTGAGTAAGTGATGTTTAGTAAATGTAAGTCATAGGGGCTGATCTAAGGAGGTTACTAGAGCCACCACTTAGGGCAATTAGAATGTTTGCAGATCGATTGTTCAATTTATAAACAAAACCCAGAGATAGACTGAGGCAACATTGATCTACTTTACATTTGTATAACAAATGCAGTTCGAAGGCTAGCTGGCTTGACTTCAGGCTCCGTCTGTAAGTTTATAAAACAAATAAAGATAGACTAACAAACAATCTATTCGCTCCCTAGTGGAGTCGCCATTTTGTTACCAGGAATAGTGTCCACTCGGAGCTGCTATTCCCACTAGACTGGGTAGCTATCTTAAGAAACAAACAAGTAAAGACTACTTCATTTTTCCTTATAAAATAGACAAGAGTGGAACAAAGGACACCAACCTAAGTCTGCGCTTGTTCCTTACTTGATTCCTCCTTCCTGAAAGATCTGTGCCGCTCTTCTTCGTTCCTAGCTCCAGAGCACTGTGGAATCAAAGCAGCATACTAATATCAAAGAACAGAGATCTATAATTCAAATAACACAGGACCAGATAATGTGTTAACCATACAAATGCAATAATCAACATACAAAAAATTGGAGGAAAACTTAAAATAGCTTTATTAATATCAAAGAATAGCAAAGGATTACACCATGTTTGACCAACATCATCCTCCAGCAAGAAAGCCCTTCTTCACCTCAAGTAAAGCTTAGATCACTCAACACTATGAAAGTTTCACCAGAAAACCAACAACACTTCTCTACAAGATACAAGATTCCAGCCTTTGGATCTCTGTGATGAGGGATCCATATATAGATGATTGTAGGGGGGTGAGTCATCTTCTGGGTTTTGATTAGTGTCCTCTCTCTGATAGTTCTTGATTCCACTTGGAGACTGATGATCTCTTACTCATCCCTGGTCGAAAACAGAGAGGCAAGTGTCAGAGGGGAAGTTTCTGGAAGATTCCATGATCTTCCACCTCGCAAAATGTCTCTGCCATTTGTCCATTCTTGCTCATCGCACCCTACAGAGAGGAAATTCAGTATGCATCGCACCCTCTACACTGGGTATTCAGTATGGTCTAGTTTTGACCATTTCTGAGCAGTTTTTAGTGGAGAACTTCTGGGAGATGATGTAAACAGCTGACCTTGTTCCTTTAGGTGGTGAAGCAACACTTTTAGGGACTTAGGAGCCCTCAGTTTATGGACATTTATGATTGGGGTTGCGGTGCCCAAAAATGTCTATAACAACAATGCATAGTTACTACCTCTCAAAACTGCTAGACTACGCGGTTCAGCGCTCAAGCCTGAACCTTGGCTCCCAGAATTACACAATCCATCTTCCTAGCCTAGCCTCAATTGCGCATTACACAATGCCTAGCCTCAAGCTCAACCCTTGAGTCCCTAAGCTATGCAATTGCATAATGGCCCAACCTCCTCTATATCTCGGAACTACACAATGGGCTGATTCAGTGCTCATCCCCTCATCCTGTCACACTAAACTTCAAAATTGCGCATTTTTCTCCCTCATCCCTGATGAGGCTCATGAATGGGTAAATTATATGGACCTTAATGCACCTCCATCTTATTAAAATCAACTTTTCTCATAATTCTTTACATGTTTTGATTATATTTTTCTTAATGAGAAGAGTAAATATGCGATGTCATGTATAGTGGTCTACTGTGCATTGATTGTAGCTTTTTGAGAAAATTTTGGCTAATTAAAGTGCAGGAACTCGAAGGAGACAAGAAAGAGGGATTATAGGAGATATGATCCCCCTCCTTAAATCCTCACTCACTCAAATATTCATCAATCAAGTCTCATCAACTCGGTGTTGCAAGCAGTCGAGCCATTAGGATCATTGGCAACCCAGCTAGTGATAGTCGAAGAAAAGTTGATCTTGAGATTGGGAGGCAAGCCTCCCTAAATTTAAGGAAGTTGTTGGTAACTTTATTTGTATAAATAAAGATTCCTAGAGCCTCATTAGGATTCAAATTTTTTTTCAATGTAGCGAAGAAGCATTTTCGAGTTGGAGCATTGTGACTGATCACTCTTGTGTATTTTTTGATATTTTAATGAAAATGAGAAGCATTCCCTTGATCCAGCACTGAGTTGACTCAGATGGCTGAAGCTCTTGCGTTAGGTCCCAACCCTAGCAACATAGGTTCCTCTTCTTGTATATGTATGCTTAGATTACATTCATAGTTAGTTGTTGAACTGATTTTGTTGTTGTTAATTTGCAAGTATTGGTGTGATTAAGTAGTTTGCTTCCATTTGTGGATAGTTAGGACAATAGTAACACAGTGATAGAAGGAATTTCTGAAAAGCTGGTGATCGCGGTTTTCACCTCATCTTGCTCTTTTGGGATCATGACTTGAGGGACACTTTCATACAGTCCAAAAATAGAGTTGTTGCTTTGCTGCATAAACTAAGGTTTCTTAATGAGTAGTTCTTTGTCTTTAGGTTTAGTAGGATAAGTTGCAAGTTTCATTTCTGCTCTCTTAGGTTTTGTATTGGTTTCAAAGCACTTTTGTATTAATTTCAAGAAATTTGATTCATGCACTTAGCCATTAGATGGCAACAACTTTGTTTTCTTCCATTTAATAAATATTTCCTATGGATAGATGAATTTGTGTATAGATGCAGACAATAATGTGTGTCTATGAAGGAGCTTCTACATCGCAGGGAGACCTCATATCGTTTTCTTCATCCAAGCCTTATCCACCCATGTTGCCAAAATCCACTAAAATCTCAATCCTAATTCTTGTTTTATAAGCAAATATTGCCATTTCCATTGAGAAAATACAACCATATCGAAGCACTTTCTTGAGCTATGGGTAGTATCCACCACCTTCAGGCCTTATTATCCCATTATCTACCTTTTCCAAGCTTCATTCCACCTTCTCGACCACTTCCTAAGTTTTCAGCATGTTCCTGTAGTAAAACAGGGGATCCTATAAGAGAATTAGGACATCGTGTAGTTTTCCTATAGGAAATCCTATAGCAGCTTATTTAGAGCCTGAATTGAGAAAAATCATTACTGAAGCTAGGATTAGGCCTCTACTTGACCTCCATGCCATCAAAACCATTCTAACCCTCTTCCTTCGTACATGTCTCCCCTACCAAAGAACAAGGAAACATTAGCAATTTCATTCATAAAATGAAAAGATAAATAAAAAAGAGTTCTTTTTATTTCTTAAGTAGCACATGCATGCAGCAGTTAATACTCTCTAGGTCAGATTCCATACTCAATTAGTTTGAATCATCACATGTGATAAATAGTGTTAAACTAGCGTTATTTTGCAAGAAAAATGTGTTAATGAGTAGGTAGAGGATTTCATGTTACTTTACAAGCATCTTCCAATTCAATTTTTCATTCCTTAAATTAGGCAGCATTTCTTTTCTCCCATTTAGGGTAAATTTCCCTTCTCCAGTTGGTAGTCAAACTTCTTCTAGTCAATAGAAGGCTGGTTTGAGAAACCCTAATGGTATATCACCCTAGTTGAATAGTGACAAAAGCAGACCTTACATCTACTTGTGTATACATCACTGTCACCTCGAAGTTTGTATGAACCCTGTGTTGATGAAGTAAATCTGGTCGCCCCAGGAGTTGTAGCATTCTTGCTCCAATACTAGTGCTCATCATGTTTTGGCTTGTTAAGGAGGTGTCTTAGTAGATGTAATTTATTCTTCTTTCTTTCTTTCCTTATTTCTTTCTCCTTATGCAATTAGCTCCATTTAGCAAGTAGTTGCAATTTAATTTTGGTTTCTTTCCATTCAGCAAGTAGTTGCAAGTTGGTTTTTTCTTTCTTTCCATTCTACAATTAGTTCCATTAAGAAAGTAGTTACAATTTAGTTTTGTTTTCATTCCATTCTGCAAGTTGTTTAAAAACAAAAGAAAAACTTGAAAAAAAAACACAAAAAAACTCCTTTCATGCCTCGTAGGAGTAGAGACAACTTAGGAAACATTTTTCCAAATACCCCCACCACATTAAAAAACCAACCTCCCCTCTTCTGCGGTGGCTATGAGCTATAGGACCCCTTAGGTGAACAACCATATACTTTTGAAGAGCCTATGGGGGGAAGAAGAAGAAAAGACAATTACACCAACTTACACCATAGCTGAAAATAGAAATGAAAGGGGAGATAGAGATAAAGCTGAGGGTGATTTTCCCATCAAAGAAACTAATGGGGATGTTAAGATGAAAAACATAAGCCCCTCCGCTCTTCCTCACTTCCATGGCCTAACCTCAAAAGACCTGGATACTTTTTTTTTGAGTTTGTTGTCATATGCAAAACTTATGATTACACCTCTCACGATCAGAAGTTGAAATTATTCCATCCACTCTTAAAGATGTAGCCCTAGGCTAGTTCATGGGTTTACCTAGGTATAGCATCACCACTTGGGCTTAGATGAAACAAGCCTTTAACAACAATTATAGGGACTACTGCAGGTCCAAAGATATCAAAGAGGAAATTTTTAGAATGACCATGGGACATGATGAATCTTTAGAATATTATGAGGAAAGATTCCAACTCAGCTACAAAAGGGTGAGGTGCACCCTAAATCATGAATCTCTTAAATTAGTCCTTCTCTGGGGGATCAGGGAAGATCTCCTAAAAACCCTAAACTTATTGTTAGGAGGGGACATCTACCAGTTACCCTATGTTGATATCAAGACAGTTTTCAAGAATCATTCTAGGGCAGCTAGAAAGAAGGCTAGGGCTATTCAAGATGTGGCCAGTTTGTCCTATTATTGCCTGGATCTACCTCAGGCTAAAGGAAGGCTGGTCTAGGGTAACATCAAACCACGCTTAACCTAGTAGCTAGCCCTACCAGGTTGGGAGAGGGCTCTCTCCTTGTCAATCTCAATTAGGATATTGGAAATTAGGGCTTGAGAAGACTAAATTTTAATGTAGATTTTAGGCTAGGTATAGTAGCTCAGGGTTTCTGGTTTGATTTGTTTTGGGTCAAAACATCAAGATAAAGGATGATTTGGACTATGGAATCGATGTTAGTTTCTGCCGGCAAACCTAGGGAAAATTAAGTGCCATGTTCAGCCAAGTGAAGATTGTAAATGTGAGAAGTATGAGGGAGAAAGCCCACTGCCCTGTAGGCATCAGACAAAGGATGGATCTACAGCAACAACTTTAGATGAAAGAGACTAACGAGGTTTCTCCACATAGCATCTGACAATGGATGAATTCTGCTAAGACAACCATTACAACTAACAACAAAATAATCATGAAAGGAGCATCATTATGGATGAATTCCTAACATATCACTTAGATAATGTTGAAACAAAGGAGACAAACATAATGTTTAAATGAATTACAGGAGAAAAAACATACTAAACATTTAAGCACCGTGATGAATCCCAGGCCTAAAGGGAAAAAAATCCTTTATTATGATATTCAATCAAACCTTACACAGTCCAAATGCTTCTTTGCTGCCAAAATCCAACCTCTACACTATGAAATTCATAAAATATATACATTTTTTCATCCTTGTACTAAGGGAATTGAGCTCAACCATTTTCTTCAAAATAGAATTAGTTACATTAAACTTAGACTGAATTTCTGAAAATAGGTGTTGAAGATGAACTCGTATCTCCTAAACCATAGCACCTGTTACAAAACTGAAAGAGGTTTTTTTTATATGGCTTATGGGTAACAAAAATATCCTTTGGTTTGGCAAAATTACTTTCAATTTGTCGTAAAATGGTGCTGCACTAAAATGACTAAAACAGTAAAATAAATGAAAATTTTGCTTTGTTTTAATGCAAGCTCCAAATATCATTACATATCTCCCACATAGTAGCACTTGTGCATAAATTGAAGGAGGTTTTTGTTATTTTGTATGTGATGGACAAAAACCTCTTTCAATTTTGTAAAATTCCTATCCAAACTGATTTTGTAGTAAACTTGTCCCTGTGTGCAGCAACTGACCTCAAAACATGCATAGCCAAGAATCAATCATTCATTTTGATCATATCTTATGATCCAGAAACTGGTTACAGGAGTGTGATATACCATTGGAAATCCTTTTCTGAGCTTCTTCTGATGGACACATTTGTGACATGTTTTGTGCTGAATATCATGTGCAAAACATCTAACCAAACCAAACCTAGTAAGAGCTCATGTTGATCCCTGGTGACAGGTTGTGAAGACTGGCACTAACATCGGCCTTATTGGGGATGGTAGCTCCTTGGAGGTGTAAAGAACACCATAGACCAAGTGCCTCATCCATTGTGCAATACAGTCAAATAATTGCTAACCCAAAACAACTCATACCAATCTAAAAACATATACATACTGCAACCTGTACATAAACAAATACAGAAAATTGAAATGTTGCCTCAGAAAACTTATTTTTGTACAAATCTAACCTACTTTGTTGCAAAATTGATAGATCAAGTAACATTGTAATGCCAGATCAACCAATCAAGTAACTGTGACAAGGATGCTGCTTGAAAGTGCTTCAACCAGGACACAAATGTAAATGCTGATAACCATCCATGCAAAAACTAAATTTGGCTGTGTGAAAGACAATCTGACTTATCATTCAAACTTAAAAAATACTCCATATATGTGACAATAGGATCAAAGAAACCAGACTCTATTTTCTTCCTTAAATCCTCAACACAGACCTCCAACTGCAAACTGTCGATGCAAACATCCATCGGTAGCTCTATTGTTTCTTGTTTTGAAGGAGGGAGAGTTTCCAAGAACTTTCTGGGATCTCGGAATTCATATGATTGGATCTGATCATTTAAATATTGAATCTCCTTTTCAAATTTTTCAACACCTAACTCAAAGAAACTAGTTTTAGCTTTAGGAGAAAACTTCAGAGATCTCAAACGTTGAATTACAGTAATGAAAAATACTTCATCAATTTCAATATCCACCAACTAATCTCTAACTTCTTTTAAAACTTCACAAAACACAGGGTTTTCCACATACACTCCCATTTTATTTTAGTGCATGAACGGATCAGTGAGTGCTGGAATCTCTAGATTGAGTTGGAGTCACCAGGTGAATGTTTCAGCCTTCATATGTGTCTGACTATTGTCCACCATCAACAATCAAATCTGTGACTTGAATGATCTTTCCTGGAGAAGATATGTCACCTCTTCCCTAGTGGAGTTGCCACTATGTTAATGCCTAGATCTACCTCAGGCTGAAGGAAGGCAGGTCTAGGTTAGCATCAAACCGCGCTTAACCTGGTAGCTAGCCCTACCAGGTTGGGAGAGGGCTCTCTCCTTGTCAATCTTAATTAGGATATTGGCAACTAGAGCTTGAGAAGACTAAATTTTAATGTAGATTTTAGGCTATGTGTAGTAGCTCAGGGTTTCTGGTTTGATTTGTTTTGGGTCAAAACAGTAAGAGAAAGGATGATTTGGACTATGGAATCGATGCCAATTTCTGCCGGCAAACTTAGGGCAAATTAAGTGCCATGTTCAGCCAAGTGAAGATTGTACATGTGAGAAGTATGAGGGAGAAAGCCCACTTCCCTTCAGGCATCAGACAAAGGATGGATCTGCAGCAACAACATTAGATGAAAGAGAATAATGAGGCTGCTCCACAAAGCATCTAGCAACGGATGAATTCTGCTAAGAAAACCATTACAACTAATAGCAAAATCATCATGAAAGGAGCATCATTATGGATGAATTCCTAACATATCACTTAGATAATGCTGAAACAAAGGAGAAAAACATAATGTGTAAATGAATTATAGGAGAAAAAACATTCTGAACATTTAAGCACCGTGATGAATCCAGGCCTAAAGGCCAAAAACTGCTTTATTATGATATTCAATAAAACTTTACATAGTCCAAATGCTTATTTGCTGCCAAAATCCAACCTCTACACTATGAAATTCATAAAATATATACATTTTTTCATCCTTGTTCTAAGGGAATTGAGCTCAACCATTTTCTTCAAAATAGAATCAGTTACATTAAACTTGGACTGAATTTCTGAAAATAGGTGTTGAAGATGAACTCGTATCTCCTAAACCATAGCACCTGTTACAAAACTGAAAGAGGTTTTTGTAGATAAGGTCATGTTGGAGACAAAAATATCTCAAATTTTGGGAATCTATTTCCAGTTTCTCATAATCTGTGCCACAAAATCATCTCTAAAATAGAAAATCATTACAAATTTAAATCTGTGAAAATGAGTTGTAAAGATCTAGTCACATATCCCAATTCATGACACCTGTGAATAAAATGAAAGAGGTTTTTGTTATATGGCTTATGGTTAACAAAAAACACCTTGGGTTTGGAAAAATTACTTTCCATCTGTTGTAAAATGGCACTGCACTAAAATGACTAAAACAATAAAATAAATGAAAATTTTGCTTTGTTTTAATGCAGGCTCCAAATATCACTGGATATCTCCCACATAGTAGCACCTATGCATAAACTAAAGGAGTTTTTTGTTACTTGGTATGTGATGGACAAAAACCTCTTTCACTTTTGTAAAATTCCTGTCCAAACTAATTTTGTAGTAAACTTGTCCATGTGTGCAGCAACTGACCTCAAAACATGCATAACCCAGAACCAATCATTTATTTCGATCATATCTTATGATCCAAAAATCATTTACAGGAGTGTGATATACCATTGGAAAAAATCTTCCTAGCTTCTTCTGATGGACACATTTTTGACATGTTTTGTGCTAGATAGCATGTGCAACATCTAACCAAACCAAACCTAGTAAGAGCTCATGCTGATCCTTAGTGACAGGCTGTGAAGACTGGCACTAACGTCTACCTTGTTGGGGATGGCAGCTCCTTGGAGGTGTCAAGAACACCATAGAACAAGTGCCTCATCCATTGGGCAATACGGTCAAACAACTGCAAACCCAAAACAACTCATACCAATCCAAAAACATATACAATACTGCACCCTTTACATAAACAAATACCAAAAACTAAAATGTTGCGTCAGGCAGCTTATTTATGTACAAATCTAACCTACTTTGCTGCAAAATTGATAGATCAAGTAACATTGTAATTCCAAATCAACCAATAAAGTAACTATGACAAGTATGCTACTTGAAAGTGCTTCAACCAGGACAAAAATGTAAATGCTGACAACCAACCATGCACAAACTGAATTTGGCTGTGTGAAAGACAATTTGACTTATCATTCAAACTAAAAAAATACTGCATATATGTGACAATAGGATCAAAGAAACCAGACTCTATTTTCTGTTGTAACTCCTCAACACAGACCTCCAATTGCAAACTGTTAATGCAAACATCCATCGACAGCTCTAATGTTTCTTGTTTTGAAGGAGGGAGAGTTTCCAAGAACTTTTTGGGACCTCGAAATACATATGATTGGATTTGATCATTTAAATATTGAATCTCCTTCTCAAATTTTTCAACAACTAACTCAAAGAAACCAGTTTTAGCTTTAGGAGGAAACTTCAGAGATCTCAAACATTGAAGCACGGTAATGAAAAATACTTCATCAATTTCAATATCCACTAACTGATCTCTAACTTCTTTTAAAACTTCACAAAACACAGGGTTTGCCACATACCCTACCATTTTATTTTAGTGCATGAACAGATCAGTGAGCACTAGAATCTCTGGATTGAGTTGGAGTTGCCAGGTGAATGTTTCAGTTTTCATATGTGTTTGACTGCTATCCACCATCAGCAATTAGATCTGCAACTTGAATGATCTTTCCTGGAGAAGATCTGTCACCTCTTCCCCAGTGGATTCGCCACTATGTTAGTGCCTGGATTTACCTCAAGTTGAAGGAAGGCAGGTCTAGGGTAACATCAAACCATGCTTAACCTGGTAGCTAGCCCTACCAGGTTGCGATAGGGCTCTCTCCTTGTCAATCTCAATTAGGATATTGGCAACTAGGGCTTGAGAAGAATAACTTTCGATATAGATTTTAGGCTAGTATAGTAGCTCAAGGTTTTTGGTTTGATTTGTTTTGGGTCGAAACAACAAGAGAAAGGATGATTTGGACTATGGAATTGATGTCAATTACGGCTGGAAAACCTAGGGCAAATTAAGTGCCATGTTCAGCCAAGTGAATATTGTAAATGTGAGAAGTATGAGGGAGAAATCTCGCTACCCTGCAGGCATTAGACAAAGGATGGATATGCAACAACAACTTTAGATGAAATACAATAACGAGGTTTCTCCATAGAGCATCTGGCAACGGATGAATTCTACTAAGACAACCATTACAACTAACAGCAAATCGTCATGAAAGGAGCATCATTATGGATAAATTCATAACATATAACTTAGATAATTCTGAAACAAAGGAGAAAAACACAATGTGTAAATGAATTTTAGGAGAAAAAACATATTGAACATTTAAGCACTGTGATGAATCCCAGGCCTAAAGGGCAAAAACTGCTTTGTTATGGTATTCAATAAAACTCACAGTCCAAATGCTTCTTTTCTACCAAAATCCAACCTCTACACTATGAAATTCATAAAATATATACATTTTCTCGTCCTTGTACTAAGGGAATTGAGCTCAACCATTTTCTTCAAAATACAATAAGTTACATTAAACTTGGACCGAATTTCTGAAAATAGGTGTTGAAGATGAACTCGTATCTCCTAAACCATAGCACCGGTTACAAAACTCAAAGAGGTTTTTGTAGGTAAGGTCATGCTGGAGAAAACCTCTCCCAAATTTTGGAAATTTTTTTCCAATTGCTCGTAATCTGTGACACAAAATCATCTCTAAAACAGAAAATCATTAAAAATTTAAATCTGTGAAAATGAGTTGTAAAGATCTAGTCACATATCCTAATTCATAACACCTGTGAATAAATAGAAATAGGTTTTTTTTATATGGATTGTGGTTAACAAAAACCTCCTTGGGTTTGGAAAAATTACTTTCCATCTGTTGTAAAATAGCACTGCACTAAAATGACTAAAATAGTAAAATAAATGAAAATTTTGCTTTGTTTTAATGTAGGCTCCAAATATCACTGCATATCTCCCACATAGTAGCACCTGTGCATGAATTGAAGGAGGTTTTGTTATTTGGTATGTGATGGAAAAAAAACTCTTTCACTTTTATAAAATTCCCGTCCAAACTGATTTTGTAGTAAACTTTTCCCTGTGTACAACAACTAACCTCAAAACATGCATAACCAAGAATCAATCATTCATTTCGATAATATCTTATGATCCAAAAACCGGTTATAGGAGTGTGATATACTATTGGAAATATTTTTCCAAGCCTCTTTTGATGGACACATTTGTGACATGTTTTGTGTTGAATATCATGTGCAAAACATTTAACCAAACCAAACCTAGTAAGAGCTCATGTTGATCCCTGGTGACAGGCTGCGAAGACTGGCACTAACATGTCCTCTTCCAACACATCCATAAAAAGTGAAATTCTGAACATGTTAGAAGACTTTAAGACTGAAATGTTGCATACCCTTGCTCTACAAATGGACACCATGCAAATCAAGAGGAAGTAGGAGGAAGCAGAGAGATCCTTAGTTATCTTCTGCCCTAGATGTATGAGGAGGAACCCCAGGAAATAATTTCCATTGAATCTTATAGAAATATGCTCGGTCTGTGAGGAAAACCACTCCATAGACAAGTGTCGTTCCCTGCCTAGATTAAAATCTATGTATGAGGGAATCGAAGGGGTGACTGAACAAATCTGTGACATCATTCAAAGGAGGCCTCAAGGACCTCGACCATACTAGCAACGTATGCAAGGGGCATCCTATTCATATTACAACCCTATTTAGAATACATCCATTCCCCCTTTGTTTACTCCTACTCATCCTTCATGGTCCACACCTTCTCCCTGGTCTTTTGCAAGTCAATACGATTCCCAATCTGCCAACCAACTATTTCAGCCATATGTTCCTCCATAACCTCAATGGAATGCACCATCCCAAGAGTGGAGGCCCCCATATAACCAAGCCCCAACTCTATTCCCTCCACCTCCATCTCAACCATAGCTCCTACACCCTGCTCCACCTAAGCAACCTCAAATTCCCGCCCAAACAAATCCGAAATCAAACAATAGATAGGTACAACAGGTCTACAGTGGAGAGACATCCTAACCTGCATATGCTGTGGAAATTCAAGAAATTAACCTCAGTTCTGGGAGAGTGCTTCAGGATAACCAACCTCCATCTCCACCTGAGGAGCGTGAAGAGGAAAAAGAGGAAAGTGTACCTCAAGCAAATCCACCTCCTTTTCCTAAGAGATTAACCCATACTATCAAGCACACCCCAGAAGAGACTGAACTTATGGGTGAGTTGAAAAATCTGTGTGTTAAAATCCCGCTTCTTCAAACTATCAAAGATGTCCCCATATAAAATAATATAATCAAGGAGAAGTGTTTCAAACATTCAAGAAGGTGAAATAAAGACACCCTTACCATTAATGTCATTGGACAACTATCTGATGTAATGTTGGGGTGGGTAATTTGCCCAAAGTATCTAGATCCTGGAAGTCCTTTAGTAGATGTACACATTGATGGCACTGTTGTCCCCCATCCCTTGATTGGTCTTGGGGCATCCGTTATTGTGATGACTAAGGAGACTATGCTTAAGTTGAATCTCCAGGGATCATTAAGAAAGACCACAATAGTCTTGTAGCTTGCAGATAGATCCATAATAGCTCCTAAGGGAATTGTTGAGGATACGATGGTATCCATTGATTCCTGGGAATGCCCTGCTAACTTCTTAGTTCTCCAACCTAAGACCAAGTTCAATGGTTATCCTATCATCCTTGGGAGGCATTGGTTAGCCATTTTCGATGCTTACATAAGTTGCAGGGCTGGGAATATGACCATTAAAAATGGGCATTTTTCCAAGCAACTGGTCTTGTACCCTCCTTCTCAACCATCTCTAGAGCATGAATTACCTTTATGGTTAGAAGAGGAGGAAGGATATGAAGTCTACTCTTCCCCAATCTATACCCTAGATGCTTCTATAGGAGGGGGACAACCTAATGAAGATGACTTGATTGAACACATCCTCCAAAATCAATTCCCCAACACCATGTCACTTGAGGAGTTAGTAAAGGAAGCCAAAGACAACCCTCAAATTGATCTATGCTTAGCTTACTCAAATCCTACTCATGTCAATATGATAGAATTCGGCCCTAAAAGAGCATTGGTAATCAACCCCTCTCTCTTTGTACACCAAGAAGAGGATTTATGTGACATGCTAAGAAAACATTTGGATACCTTTGTTTGAAATTACAAGGAAATGAAGGAAGTGCACCCTTTGGTGTGTACTCACCACATTTACATCAAGGAAGGTTGCAAGCCAGTCTGCCAACCTCAGAGGAGAATGAACCCAACCCTCAAGGATATAGTCAAAGAATAACTGCAGAAGTTGTTGGATTCATGGTTCATTTACCCCATCTCAGATAGTGAGTGAGAGTCTCCTCAGGTTCTGGTTCCAAAAAAAAATGGAAAGTGGAGGATCTGTGTGGATTACCGAGAGCTAAACAAAGCCACAAAAAAGGATCATTTCCCCCTACCTTTAATTGACCAAGTATTAGATGGTCTGGCAGGAAATAAGTTCTTCGCTTTCCTGGATGGATTCAATGGTTACAATCAAATCTAGATCAGCCCAGAGGAGCAGGATAAAACCACATTAACTTTTCCCTATGGTACCTTTTCTTATAGGGTCCTTCCTTTTGGTTTATGTAATGCCCCTACCACTTTCCAGAGAACAGTGATGAGCATCTTTGCAGAGCTAGTCTAGATTATGTGTAAATTTATATGGCCAATTTCACCCCCTATGGGTGTGATTTCCTAGTGGCTCTCTCTAACTTGGGAAAGTTGTTAAACAAATGCATTGAAATGAACTTATCCCTCAATCCCAAGAAGTGTGAGTTCTTACTAACTAAAAGGACTATTCTAGGTCACTCAATGTCCTAGGAAGGATTGCAAGTAGACCCAAATAAGATAGCCATCATAAAAAGGGTCCATACTCCTCAGAAACAGAGGCATGTCAGAAGTTTCTTAGGCTTATATAGATACTATAGGAGATGTATAAAATAATTCAGCAAGGTAGCCTCACCCTTGTTTGGGATATTGGCCAAAGACTCTAAAGTTTTATGGTCAGAAAGCTACCAAGAGGCCCTAGAAACCTTGAATGACAAGTTGACTACTACACCTATTCTCTGAGGCATAAATTGGGCTCTTACTTTTCACATTCATGTTGATGCCTCTCACAAAGCTATAGGAGCAACTCTAGGATATATAGATGACAAGCTACCTTATGCCATTTACATCATCATCAGAAATTTGTCCAAAGTTGAGTTAAAATACATAGTGACTGAGAAAGAGCTCCTAGTTATTGTCCATTCATCAAATAAATTTAGGCAATACATTACTAGTTACCAAAAATTTGTACATACTGACCATGTTGCCATTAAATATTTCATGAAAAAACCTGATGTGAATGCTTGGCTTATTAGATGGTTACTTTTGTTATGACAATTTGATCTAACTATTATTGATAAGCATGGTAGAGAAAACGTAGTTGCAGATTTTTTGTCCAGATTGACTTTGCCTGCAGGTGAGGAAGGAATGGTTGACGACCAGTTGCCAAATGAGCATTTACTCACCATTTCAATTCTCTCTCCATGGTTTTCTGGCATAGCCAACTACTTAGTAGCTGCATAGTTCCCTATAAATTCCCCCCCCCAAGGAGAAGAGCAAAATCATAAGGAAAAGCACCACATTCACTTGGATTGGGGGCAATCTCTTCAAGATGTGCCCAGATCAAATTTTGAGAAGATGTGTCAAGGCGAAGGAATTTTTTGAAATCCTTCTTTCCTGTCATGATGGGCCTTGTGGAGGTCACTTTGCAACCAAAAGGACAACATTCAGGATACTACGAGTTGGCTATTAATGGCCCACTCTCCACCAAGATGGAAAAAGGTATACCAACTAGTGTGATCGGTGCCAAAGGATGGGGAAACCTACTGTTGCGGGAAATTATCCCCTAAGGTTCTTGGGTGAAACCTTAGCAGACGGAAAATTATCTAAATTAAGAAACACACACACACACAACCATTTATGCTATAAATAAATACCTCTAGGGTGAGAGGGGCATACCTGATGTCCTACGTTTGGGTAGTTACTCAAGGGTGCAAACCCTTCTTCACGTCCCTTCCGCTCCTTGGTCCTGTAAAAACCACAATTCCAAAAACTACAACAGTATATGGGCAAGATTTTACATAAAAAATGATCTTTATGTTATATGAAAGATGAGTTAGTTACAAACTTATAAACATCTATTCAAGTATGAACTTCACATATAAATATCATTAACACAAAGAGAGAAGCGTTTCGGGAACAAGACGTGTTTCTTTATTAGATAAATAAACAATATGGAAAAAGAGCAATATCACCTTAATCTGCTTCTGCAGGCTCCAAGCTCAGCCTCCTTCTGGATCCGTCCCGCCTCAAGCCACTAGTAGGTCACCTTCCATTACTCTCTCCAAGGTGTGATGGGAAAGAATGAACATCCAAACACAAAGGAAACAAAGGGTTTCCTATACAAGATGGGGGAAGTGCAGAAGGCACAAGGGACTTCAGACCTGATCAGGGGGATAAAAAAATCAGTATAATAACTTTGCTCAATTGATTTCTCCTCCATAGGCCTTCCCCTTGATGTCTTTTTATACCAACTCCAAAGTAGTTTTTTAGTTAGGAATTGGTTGGGGACAGTTGAGGCCACGGGCACTAACAGGTGATCAACAGGTAAAACCCGCGATCTCCGCCCGAAAATACGGAGTTTTTATATTTTTTAAGTGTTTTAATACATATACGCGGG
>APFE030866680.1:0-35000 GCA_000404065.3 Pinus taeda
GAGAGCCCTCTCTGACTGCTGGTAGGCTAGGACCGGCAGTCCAAAGCTTGGTCTGTGGTTACCTCGGCCATATCCCTTAAGGAGCAGGGGACAACCTGAGTGATAACAGGTGTCATACTTTGATTACTCTTCCTTTTCAATTTTCAAAATTTATTACAATGCTTTGGAAGAGTTATAAAAAATTTTAACGTTATCATATTCTTATTTGGTGGTTGAGGCATATTCCCAACCAAATCCAATTTCTTTGCAGCCTTCCATGGCAATACCCCTCGGGTAATATCTATGGAAACCTAACACACCAAATCTGAAAACATGTGATTCTTCACCTTCTACTTTTGCTTGCTTATAACTTTTAATAGAGTAAGCTATGATGTTTAGTGGGAAGATGATCCATGAAGCTTTCTTGGTTTTGACCAAGGTCTTCGATAATCATGCGGTGAGTTGGTAAGCCACCTCCTACAATACCATGTTTTCCATAATAAATGTTGGAAAAGCATGAGGAGGCTTGTAAGAACCAAAAAATCTAATATAATTAACATCACAATCAGGAAACCAGTCTACAATGTCATGTGGAGAGGCCCTAACTATGTCAAACATGCATGGAGGCTTTGTGTTGAAAAGTTCATGATATAAACGAAATATGAAGTATTGTACAATATGTCCATACATCCTTTTGTACCCTATGTTCCAAAACCCTTTGAAATAGATATGCACAAGTAATTCCTCTTTAGGACTCCACTTCAAGCCAAGCCCTTCAAAGTCACACTATGCACATATCACATCCAATAGGTAAGATGCTACGTAAAAATTTTACTATTGTCCCTCTATTGAATTCTTTGTTGCATGGGAATTGGAATTGATGGAGGATGTCAACATAATTTCCTAGTTACATATTGTCCCTTTGGTGGCACATGCATGCATTAAGGGGACTCAGGTTTCCATGTTTGATTTTCCAAAGAGTTTGCATATCATAGTAGCCAATATCTGATAAACTTTCCTAAGGGATTTAGTCTTGTAGATCCCATCTGCTTTATGCTTAAATTTATTTGGATCTTTCCACCCAAACTTCAATACTTCCTTGGTTGAGTCATCGAAGCTAGAAAACCACTAGTGACTGAAATTCTCCTCAATTCTATGCAGGTTATAATAATTTGCAGTGTCTGATGCTATGAACAATGCGACAAGTTCTCTCTTTCCACTTTTTACCACAGACTACTCCTCATTTGTATGTTGAAGAGTCCAATCTATTTTCTTTACACACAGGAGGACTGGTGGGTGTGTGGCAACCTTGGGTAACCAAGACTTTTGTTTATTAATATTCACATAGAAGTCTTCTTCATCCTATGGGATGTCTTTCCTAGAAAAGAGTCAATAAATATCACCCCATGTGAGCTCCATTGCCTTATCAACATAGAAATTTGTATCACCATATATTAATGATTTAGGAGGGTTTTTCACAACTCCCTCTATGTTTCTTTCCACCCTTCCAAAAAAAAAAATTGGATCCTCTTATGATAGGAAACACCATATCTCTCAACAAAGAGGATATGTGGAGGCAATCTAGATCAATTTTACTTGGCATCTCGAAGATATTCATTAGTGAAACAATATTCTAGTTTATGACAATGTTAACCACTAATTGAAAGTGAAAATAAAATGGTATAGTTTATGCTTTGGGAAGCCAAGGTTAAGCCACATGTGCTTGTCAAAGTAGATGGTTTTATGCAAGTCGCAAATTCAAATGATAGAGCAAGTCTCATTTTAGAGTTACAATGCCACTGAGGATTTCAACTGCAACATGTGACCTAAGGACAAGGGACATATAGTCTAAGCACAAATCCATATTTCAGTGAAAATCATAAATCTAAATCTTAGTCTAAGTCGCATTTTCATATGGAAAAAATGATAGGGACTATGAATGCAATTTGCCACCTCAGCCTAGTCACAGTTCAAAGTTCTAGTGCAAGTTGCATTTTGAGCTTGTAGTCTTAGTGTGGACTAAAAATGTGACTTTTGATCCAAAGGGGGAGAAACCACCTTAGCCACATAATTCAATCCTAGTTTCACTAGAAGTTATAAATCTAATTGGTGATTTGAAAGGTAGAGGTCACCTATGTTAGACACAAATTTAGCACTTAGTGACACTGCAACTTAAGAATGTTACTTGTGACTTGCAAAGGCAGGAAAACCATGCTATTCACATTTATTAATCACATTGGGTATAAGCATTAAGAGGATTTCTCGTTTAGGATTAGTGAAAAGTGGCTTCTCTATAGATCCCTAATCACGGGTCTAGGTTGCAAAGTGTAGATGGTGCAATTAGAGTTAATGGAAAAATGGATTTTCTCTATTAAAAACCATAAAGTTGAATGAAATGAATGAGCCTTTTAATCACTAATGAATTGGATTGATATGGCTCCAGAATGGTTTTTCCCAAAAAAATAGCATTCCCCTTAAACGCATTCATATAGCTTCAAGCCAAATCTAAAAAAATAGTCAAGGGAATACATTGCTTGGTAATTCAATGTGGAAATCATAGGCTATCTAAATGAAATTCACTCGACGAAAAAAATGAGTAAATTTAGGGGAGAATCCCTTAGATTGGAATGGTTGGTGACAGTTCAAGACCACAAGTGCTACTTCTTGAAATTAAGAAGGAAGTCAATGCCTCTTTGAGAACATATTTTAGCTAGTCAAAGGAGAAGTCAAAGGGAAAATTTTGATGGCTGAGATAAGAATCCAGGGCTAAGGAATCTAAATCTATTTAATACTTGGCAATTAAGACAAAGAAATGATCATAAAGGAGACATTATGTTATTGACCCAGTAGTCACAATCGCAAACGTTATCCAAAGGAGAGGTCCACTTATCCAGTGTTGAAAGCAGAATGAAATGAAATGGGGGGAGAATTTTGATATATAGGAGATGACACATGTGGAAATTCATAGCTTGAAAGTGTGACTTGTCTTTGTCGCATGCGATAGAGGCAATCTTAGTCAAAGGAGAAGTCAAAGGGAAAAGTTTGATGACTAAGCGCAAAGATAATAGGGAGGAATTCATGTGAGAAGTATAAGAATCCATGGCTAAGGAATCTAAATCGATTCAATACTTGGGAATTAAGACAAAAGAAATGATGACAAAGGAGACATTATGTTACTTACCTAGTAGTTGCAATCACAAATGCTATCCAAAGGAGAGGTCCACTTATCTAGTGTTGAAAGCAGAATGAAATGAAACGGGAGGAGAATTTTGATATATAGGAGATGACACATGTGGAAATTCATAGCTTGAAAGTGTGACTTGTCTTTGTCGCATGCGATAGAGGCAGTCTTATCACAAATTGTACTTCTAGGAGGCAGTCACAAGTCACTTTGAACTAGAAATGTGATTTATGACTTAGGAGGGTGAACTACTAGAGGGAAATTTCAAATCACACTTCTAGAGGCTAGGGAGACTAGCACTACAAGTTGTGATTGCGACTTGTGACTATCGCAGAAAGATGCATGCTTTGAAGCTTCAAGGCTAGGCTCGCTATAATGCAATGAAACCATATTTAGGTCAAAATATGATTCAAAGTCTAACAAACTCTAAGAAAATCATGAAAAGGAGTTGAGTAGAGGGGGACTCTAAAATTTGATGTATTCAAAAATTTGGGGTTGTTGAAGTGGCTATAATAATTGATAAGCTAGAGGACCTCAAGCCTAACACCTCATTCCTCTATCACCTAATCATAGCTCAACATTTGGTCAATGTTGATGTGTCTTGTAACATGCGGCGGTGATAACACGTGCCACATGTCACTTACTTTTACACAACTAGCCATACAAAAACACTAATATAGGTGACATGTGTCTTCCACCTAGCAATTCTACATTATTTTCGTTAACAAATATCCTCCACCTAAAATTTTGTGTCAATATTCTATTAACTTGTGTTAGATCCATCTATTTCACCTAGTCCCACCAATGCCACATCGCCATCATCTAGTTTTTTATTTCCTCAATCATTTTCCAAGGGGTGGGGGGGGATGTTGAATCCCTTCATCATATGCCACATGCCCTTGAGGATTTATCATACTAATTTCATTTTAGAACCCCTCTTCCATTAATATTCAAGCATGTTGGGACCCCTGAAATGTATAAAAGTCACCCATATCAAATAAATTGTGATGTGTTGATCCAAGTTTATTGTTGATGAATTAACTCCCCCTAACCTTGACATCAATGACAACCTCACTCCATATACCCTTATTTTATGACATGGGTACCCACTTAGGACTCCCCCAACATTGAAATTAATGACAACACATTGTTCAACATTTCTAAATTACATCATTGTATAATTTTTCATCCATATTGATGCTTTCAAGGTGAAAAATTAAGGAAACATCTTACAAGAACAAATTTATCCCCAACACCCAATTTCGATAATGGGCTAGTTTGAGGCATTAAATGACATTTTCTTGGGGTGAAAATTTTATTCTTAAGTGTCAGATCATGTGACATTTTTCCACACACTTGAATATTTTTCCAATGGTGCAAGAATCATTCCAATTAGAGTTTAGATGCAAAAGTTATGCCTCCAAAAAGTTGACCTACATTGACTGACCACCGTAAATCAAGAACATGGCATGCTAGCCTCTAATAATTATGGAAAATGTATTTTACACATGAATAATATGATGAATATTCTATAAGGGTCAAATTGTAACTTATTCAATGCTTTAATGGATCAAATTTAACCCCTTGTAGGCTATTGGGTTGTGTTATAACTTAGTCACTAGGAGGAAAAGGAGTTACATTCTAATTTTCTTACATTTTGTTCCATATTAGAGTAGTTGAGTGTTGATAGATAGATATATTAATAGAGGGAATTTGTGTTCCACAACATCCCATAGGCCATGAATCTTAGGAAGCTCCATAGATAGTGATTTCTCCTTTATATATGCTTCGTTTCCATATTATAGAAAAGAAAGCAAACAAGCCTCCCATTTTAGCTAGGTTTTCTCCTACAAGGGTTTCCCAGAGCATAACTTCATGTTCATTGTGGTTCATGAGTGTTTTCATTTCCCTTTTCTCTATTTCTCACATATTATTTATTGATGCCTACACAGCAAAACAAGAATAACAAATCTAGAATCTAAAAGGAATTAAGTCTTCATAGTATAGTTTTTAGTTTATTTTCACATATTTGTTATGATGAACTATCTAGTGGAATATCAATAATAGTTTATATTAAAATGGTCAAAATTTTGTGATCATTCTTTATCCTAATGATGCAAATTTTTGGTTTGAAACAAGGGATGAAGATGTCAAATTCAAAAGACTATATAAATTCATTAATCAATACAATGACATTATGGAGCCTAACATCCAAAGAAATTATATAAGGATCACCATTATAACTAGCCATAATTCAAACACTATATTTTATGAATGTAAAATATAAAAATAGAAGTTTAATTTCAAATAACATTGGACATGTTTGGCGAACAAATATTATCTTGCTAACAAGTCGAATATCCCTAGACTTAGGAACCAAATCTAGAACAAAACAAACAAATACATAGAAACATTCCCTAGTTTATCATGAAATCATAAATATAAGTGGGATGAATGGTTCATACCTTTTCAAAATGCATGATGATGGCCATATTTGTTGTTTTATGTAGTTTTCAATATCCTTCCTAATGCCCCAAGAAGAAATATGCAAAGACTGAAACATATAAGTGATCAAAGCATTTAATACATAAATGAATCAACATAAACTATACAAGTGATCAAGGAATCTCATAAAAATCATCATAGTAATGAGTGTGGGAAAGAAATATGAATTTGTATTAAGAATGAAGAAAAGGAGAGAGTTAAAACCAGGCCTTGATATTGAAAGCTTCCTCTGAATGATCCTCCAATTCCAACCTTGCAATCAAAAGGTCTACAAAGGATACTTTGACAACATGAAAGTATAGTCTCAAGAGTAAAAAATCCAACCCATTCCCCATGAGAGTCTTTTGAATTTACAAAGTAGAGAAGGGTAAGTGGAGATAAGAGATGGAGGTTACGAGTCCACTAAGGTAGGGATGGGATCCACAAAGGTAGGAATGAGATCTAAGATAAGAGGGATGCGAGCCAAATCCCCACCGTTTGGAATAGATACCTTCACAAGGCTTCTACAATAGAAGTTTTTCATTCCTTTTTTAATTTTTTTACCCAAGTTAAATGATCGTAACACTTTTTATGAAGGAAAGTTTCAACAAGGTGCGGCTGTCATAGGTTAATAATGGTGGCACCTACAACAATCTCCAAAAAGAGGGTTTTTAAAAATATTTTCATAAAATTATTATCTTCCATAGACAGTTGTTTCTTCCATCTTTTTTGGGAATTGGTGACAATAGTTCTTCGAATAGTGAAAGATATAGATTTGACATCATTTGGCTAGCTGCGAGAAAATTATGTGTAACAAGACAATTGAAGTGATACCCATAAAAATATTCGCTCATGTTTGATTATGAAATCAATTCATATTTTTTATGAAAATAAAATCAAACAAGAATAAAAAATCCTATGCCCATACCTAAAAAAAATTCAAGTTAATCCATTATCATTCAAGGAAAATAGTTCACCATCAACCCATGTCAACAAAGTGTCAAAAGAAGTTGAATAAAATGGTTGAATGAAAAACTTGGTGTAGTCCTTCATTGGGAAATTTGTAAGATGGTGGGAGGCACATGCTCCCTATTTGCAAACCTAGAAAATCACAACTACATACTTTGTGCAATAGCTTAGTTGCCACCAACTTTTCTGCTCAGGATGACATTTTAATTTTAAAACTTGGTTTTGACCTTGTTGTACACATTTAGCAATGCAAAAATCAACGGTGAAGGATTATTAGTTCAATGGCCACAAGATTTTCTACATAATCTAACATTCTAATTTTTAAACATGGTTGTGACCTTGTCATACTATGTTTAGAAATGTGAAAATGAATAGTGAAATATTTATCATAGGGATGAACATGACTACCCCTATATGTTTCCAAATAATCCATATGATATAGCATATAAATGGTATAAAATAAAGGAAGAAATGGGAAATAGATTATTTTAGTGTGATATTAAGAAGAAATTTGTTAATGACCACAAGTTAGTATGTATTTGGTTAGGAAAAAATATTTTAAGTGCTATAGGAAATTAAAACATTTCTTAAAAAGAGGAAAGTGAAATTTGATGTAGGGTCAACTTTGATTCGTTATTGAGTATCATGTCATGAAAAACTAACGACTCATCAAACTGATTTAGAAAATGTAATTTTTCATGGTATGAATTAAAAAAAAAAAAAATTGGGCTCACCCCAAAGTGAGTTGACAAGTAGAACAATATTATGAATATATAGTAGACAAATAAAAACATGATAAACCTTACTTTTCTCATATGTATAATCAAATTGAAACAAATCTAGTTGAATGTAAACTTTCAGAGTGGATATACATTGAATTAAAAACTAAAGAATTTGACATCTCAATGTAGGACTTCTTAAACACCCAAAGTGATGAAATTTCTTAATGTATAGATTATTCTATCATTTGATTCCATATCATACATTAAGACATTTACACATTAAGGAATATGATCCCTTTTGGTTCTTCGTAGATCTAGGTGAAAACGAATCTAGGTTAAGTTGGTTTGACTTTTTTGAGGTTAAAAAATAATTTCTTTCTTTCCTTATTTTGTTAGCACATACATTTGTACATCAACAATTTTTTTAATTTAATTGTTTAATAGCTTTTGATGTAATGTTATGGGACAACAATTTCTCCATACTACATATTGGGTTTTAGAGCATCTGGATACGGTCCAATTATATTATTGTATTTTTTAATTTTGATGAAAAAAATCATAACATAGAATCAAATTAGCGATGAAAATTAATGTAGGCTCTAGCAAGTATTTCAATACAGTCCAATTATATTATTGTATTTTTTAATTTTGATGAAAAAAATCATAACATAGAATTAGATTAGAGATGAAAACTAATGTCGACAGTAGTAAGTATTTTAACAAATATTTTAATGTATTTACATGTACAAACTCTACCTTTTAAATTTTAAAATTTAAACATGTGACCTCTTACCAGAAAGCACTTATTCTTAATCATTAAACATATTCAAATTTTCCAATATTCAAAATAAATAAAACCAAAACTTCTCAAAATGTTCCAATAAATATTAAAGACTTTGAATTTCTTTTTCCACAAAGCTAAGCATAAAATCTATTATGAAACATTTAGAGTTTCTTTATCAAAAACTAATTAGAATTTTAAACAAACCTACACTAAGTATTCCATGCCCATGTGTAAAAGACAAAATACCCTTAGGTTTGAATGCATGTGGAAACTAATTGCGATGGAATAAGTTGAGGTTTGGAATTTATGGGGGGTGTTTGTTGAAGTTGTTTAAATAATATTCAAAATGATGATGATAACTAGAAATAAGGTAATGGGAGTATGGTTATTGCAATGAAACTTATCTTGGGTTAGTGTTAGGATGATGATCATAGTCTTTTATGAGTAGAAAATTTGAAACTGTGTAATAAAGTTAAAAGTCATATATTTATTTTAATATTAATTTAATAAACAAAAAAATATTTTAGACTATAAAATTTGAAAGTCTCAAGAAGTTTGATGTGTTTCGATACTTTATAGATCAAAGCTTAAGATGGATTTATACTAGTTTTTAAAGTGTGTGCACATACACCATATGCCAATTTCATATTAAACATTAAAATAATAATGTCTTCTTAATTTTCAACAATAAGCTAATAAAATGTTTAAATTTAAAAAATCATTTATTTTTAATTAATTTATATATCATACACATAATTGATATTAATATAATTCACTCAACCTCCACATCAAATTATTTTATTGAAAGACACATCATCTATAATAAATACATACCTCTTTCATACTAAGAAAGTCAATACACATATTTTGTTATTAATATTTTTTTTAATTACTACACATCAACTATATATTAAACATTGATTAAATTGTGCAATCTCCCTCTCTCATACCCTAAACCCTCAAGTGAATCTGCAAGTTAGAACAATATTACAAATATCTCTCAAACAATGAAAAATACTGAGATTTAGATGTGTTTCTCTTGTTGAAAATGTAACAAGATGATGGAGCTTAGTGAAAAGAAGTCGCCTTCACTAAGTGGTCCCGTAGGCTATTTTTGGCGCAAAGTCTATTTTTAGACATATGGATCATGGTCTATGAGTTGCAAGATGCTATTTATGGATGATTGGTCATGTTGGTAAAAATAAATGGACTTCTACTTTTAGACTGCCAGTCTAAATATAGAACAGTCGAATATTATTAGCTCTTAATAATATTTGGACTATAAACATTATCTTATCCTCTTGGAGCACTTTAGTTCGAGATACGGATGTGGCACATGCAACTGCCAGAAGGAAATACACTTTTCTTATGGGTTAGTTGAGCTATTACATGAAGGACTTCAGTTAGAACTCAAGTGATTGAGTTTGGTGGAGTTGATTGAGGAGTTGATGGAGTTGTGTTCAGTTTGACTTAGTTGAACTAGTCGTATTTAGTCTAACTAATAAATACACTGGTGATGAGTGGTGTGAATTAATTATTAATTAATTCACTAATTATTAACTCATAAATCAACTGAAGAATACATTAGTTAACTTAGTGCATGGACAGTTCAGTGGAGACAAGTGTTAGAGGTGAGTGAAAGGGTAAGACAACTATAAGTTGTGACTATAGTTGTGCATGAGATTTGCACAATCAATGGATTGAGTATTGCCAATGAGAATTGCGTGGTTCAGCCAAGGGGAATACAAGTTTGGATTAGCCATTCTCATCTATTCTCATGCAGGATTGCGCAGTGGAGACAAGCAAGCAACGGAGGAGATTTGAACCTGTGATTGATTCACATCTGAACTAGTTTGTGTGTAACAGGTGGAGATAGTACTGAGTACTTGCGAGGAGTATTGTACTATGTATTGTTACATGTTCTCAATCAATATAATATACAGATATTTGGGGGTTTTCAGTTGTATGCTTTCCCCGTGATATACTGTGTTGATATGTGTGATTGATGTTTCAATGTGCACATGGGATTGATGTTTTAATTATGCAAATTGATGATCAACGCAGAGGAGGTTATGTATTATGAATGCATTCCGCAAATAGTGTATAATCAGGATAATCTCTATGAATAAGTGTTATATTATTCAAAATTTCTACATGGTATCAGATCTGGTTGATTTGTAGAACAAGTTCTACAGGATATCAAAGCGAGGATTGATCATGAGATCTATTATTCAGAAAGTGTTTACATTTTATTTCTTCAGGCAGAGTCTATAATCGGGCTAGGTAGCCTCTGGATTCATCCTTCTTTTGGAAAGTGAGATATCCGGTGAATGCCCATACAGTCGATCTTTGTATGAGAAATACTTTGTTCTCAAGAATTTTAGATCAGATGCGGTTGAGTTTCGAGCTGGTAGAATTCGAATTTGCAGCAGTGTTTTCTTGGTGTCGAAGTTGAAATGTCTTTAAACGGATTGCGATTGGAGTATGCCCTTGAAGGTAGCTCGAATTATATTGCATGGAAAGACAGGATGGAGGCGGTGTTAGATGATAATAGGTTGAAGGAGTTCATAGATACGGATGTCCCAAAGCCTATTGATGCTACTCACGTTGAGGCTTAGCAAAAGAAGATAGCAAAGTGTCGAAAGATTCTGTTGGAGGGTGTGAGGGATCACATTGTATCTAGCCTCCATGGAAAGGCTTCTCCATACTTGATGTGGAAAGCATTGACAGATCTATTCCAAAGCAAGAGCAACCATAGGAAGTTGGCGCTCAAGGATAAACTCAAAAACATTAAGTGTGTGAATGGAGACAGTATGCCCGAGTATCTCACGAAATTCACCCAATGCCGGGATGAGCTGGGAAGTGTGGGGGTGACTGTCGATGATGAGGACTCGGTGAGCTTGGCTCTCCTTGGTCTTCCGAAGAGTTGGCATTCCTATCAGGACTCTGTCAATGGTCGGGAGAAATTTCCAAGATGGGAGAGACTTTGGTCGGATCTTGTGCAAGAGGAGATCAGGCGGAATACCAGGGACGGATCTTCATCAAAGGAATCTGATGAATAAAATTGTGCTTTGGCTACCAAAGCAAAGAAGGAGAAGGTTTCTCTTTATGAATCCAGTTCTTCCAATGATGAGAAGAAAGTTGACAAATCGAAAGTGCGATGCTTTCGTTGTCATGAGGTGGGCCATTATGCCTCAAGTGGTCCACGGATGAAATCCAAGGAGGGATCCGGGGAAGGATCTAAAGGTGAGGCACTTGCTTCAAAGTTTGAGTTGGATTTCACACTCTTTGCATGCATGGTTTCATCCATGGCAGGAAGTGGTTGGTTTCTTGATAGTGGAGCTTCTTTCCACATGACCGGTGACAAGATTTTGTTCAGAACTTTGGAGGAGAAAGATCTCCAGATACTCATAGCGATGGGTAATGATGAGAAGTATAGTTTCTCAGGTGTAGGCACGGTTATTTTTCAGAGGGAGCATGGATCTCACTATACCTTAACCGATGTCAAGTATGTACCAGGACTGAAGAGAAACTTGGTGTCGATCGCGATGCTGGAAGACAGAGGCTATGATGTAGTCTTCAATAAGGGAAAGGTTTTCCTTAGACACATCATCACTAGACAAGTGAAGCAGATTGGTTCACGGGTCAAGAACCTATATGCTATTGAGGTTCAAGATGCATGCAAAGCCTTGAGCAGCAAGGCAACTGATGGAGACTTGGTGGTTGAGATGGAGGGTATATTACCTCTCAACATGCAGAGCCAGAAGAAGTCTCAAACAATGGTGGAGGAGCCACGATTGGTGTAGCAGCTTGAGGAGGTTGTGGAGCAACCACAACTGGGGAAGCTGAGAGGAGATTGAGTAGAGACATCTACTCATGCAGAGACCTCCAGTAGGGTAAAACTTCGAGCCAGGTGGGCAGAGGGATCACATGCAGCCATACCTCCAGGTAGGAGGTTGGGCAATATAGAGTGATCGTCGCAAGGAGGAGGGGCACGATCCTTGAGGTACCCAACCTCTTGGATGAGACCTTGCTACAGGAGCCCCGATGTGGAGTAGCAGGAACTGACTGATTACGTAGAGACAAATGTGGATGGAGCAGAAAAGAGAGTGACAGTGAAGGGAATCCTAAGATAGCACATAGCTAGCAGGTTGCAGCAATGCGAGAGGCACAAGTGTTATGCACAGTGCTAGGTGGCACAGAGAGGTGTGCAATGGTGCGAGATGCATGGATTTGTTGCAGTAGCATAGATGTCAGAGAGGGAGCAATTGTCAGCAACAGGTAGAGCTTCAGCATCAGAGTATGTTCCTAGCCCAACAGAGGGGTCAGTTGGGAGTGTTTTTTGTTCCAAGTGTTGTTCGAGCAAGTGGACCGGGTAGATGTGTTGCATGCAGAACATTCCAGAGTTACAGGATAGGGGTTGCAGATAATCCATATCTTGTTGAGAGGGAGTGTTGGAAATGTAACAAGATGATTGAGCTTAGTGAAAATAAGTCACCTTCACTAAGTGGTCCCATAGGCTATTTTTGGCGCAAAGTCTATTTTTAGACTATGTCTATTTTTAGACATATGGATCATGGTCTATGAGTTGCGGGATGCTATTTATGGATGATTGGTCATGTTGGTAATAAAAGATGGACTTCTATTTTTAGACATGGGCTGAGTCTATTTTTAGACTGCGAGTCCAAATATAGAACAGTCGAATATTATTAGCTCTTAATAGTATTTGGACTATAAACATTATCTTATCCTCTTGGAGCACTTCAGTTTGAGCTACGTATGTGGCACATGCAACTTCCAGAAGGAAATACGCTTTTCTTATGGGTTAATTAAGCTATTGCATGAAGGACTTCAGTTAGAACTCAAGTGATTGAGTTTGGTGGAGTTGATTGAGGAGTTGATGGAGTTGTGTTCAGTTTGACTTAGTTGAACTAGTTGTATTTATGCTAACTGATAAATACACTGGTGATGAGTGGTTTGAATTAATTATTAATTAATTCACTAATTATTAACTCATAAATCAACTGAAGAATACATCAGTTAACTCAGTGCATGGACAATTCAGTGGAGACAAGTGTTAGAGGTGAGTGAAAGGGCAAGACAACTGTCAGTTGTGACTCTAGTTGTGCATGATATTTGCACAATCAATGGATTGAGTATTTCCAATGAGAATTGTGTGGTTCAACCAAGGGAAATATGAGTTTGGATCAGCCATTCTCATCTATTCTCATGCAGGATTGCGGAGTGGAGGCAGTCAAGCAGCGGAGGAGATTTGAACCTGTGATTGATTCAGATCTGAGCTAGTTTGTGTGTAACAGGTGGAGATAGTACGGAGTACTTGCGAGGAGTATTGTACTATGTATTGTTACATGTTCTCAATCAATATAATATACAGATAGTGGGGGTTTTTAGTTGTATGCTTTCCCGATGATATACTGTGTTGATATGTGTGATTGATGTTTCAATGTGCGCATGCGATTGATGTTTTAATTCTACAAATTGATGATCAACGTAGAGGAGGTTATGTATTATGCATGCATTCCACAAATAGTGTATAATCGGGATAATCTCTGTGAATAAGTGTTATATTATTCAAAATTTCTACATCTCTTAATCGAACAAATAAGAGTTAGAACCATATTACAAATATCTCTCAAACAATGAAAAATACTAAGATTTATATATGATTCTATTAGTCGAACAAATAAGAGTTAGAACAATATTACAAATATCTCTGAAACAATGAAAAATACTGATATTTAGATATGTTTCTATTAATCGAACAAATAAACTATAGATATAGTCTACTTTATGAATGTCAAAATGTTTTTGCTCAAAAGAAAAAATGATGAAGATAAAAAGTTGTTATACAAATACAAGGACGTCATACAAAGGGAATGCTACCTATTAGAATACCCTATCCACAAGTTACAATTAATGAGTCCCACGATCGTCCAGCCAAAAAGCTCTCTAAAACATAGGAATGTTTATTGACTTGATTAAACAATTATATATTGATTAATCTAATGGTTAATGAGATCATAAATGAAACAAGGGAAGTTGCGAGGCATCAAGTCCCTGCATTCAGTGCAGATTTATGTTTCAGTCTTAGAACCTCAGAGATCAAGAAGATTGCAAAAGGTCAGAATACTATAAGGTCAGATATCATCTTAAGAGATCTGTTATAGAAGTTTTATCTATGCCTCAAGTTTTAAGGCTTCGAGCCACAAGACCTCTACAACGATTGAGTAGCATGAGGATATTCAAAGAGCTCGAGACCATATCCAAAAATTCTGCCTTGAATTCTTGTTTTGGACACTGTTTTTAAAGGCAATTTTGAGGACATAAAATATGTGCAAGCCTCTCTCGCTAGAATAGAAAATCTTAGAAATGTTATACCTTAGATTGACCTTTGTACAAGGGACCAAGATATCCATAGCCAACTCGATTTGATTGTTGTGGTTATCAAAAGGATAGAATCATTAAAGAACACCTATTGGTAAGTCCTGAACATAGAAAGTGTTTTTTCCAAGGAAGAATGATCTTGAAGTGACCGAGGATGTGCATCTAGAGACTCTCTTATCTTTAATGATCACTCCTTGTTATGTCTAATAAAATACCAACCAATTAGAAGATGCTAATACTCATTACCAAGGAAGAACTCTTCTTAGAAACCAAAGTTACTTGGTCTACTAGAAGAATGAAAGAGTCTCAAGTGGAAAGGAATCAATTTTTTCAGTCATAAACAAAGCCAGCGAAGTTTGATTGCACTCCCAGATCTCTAAGTTTGAAAAATCTACAAGTCATCTTGAGACATGTGATTTAGCTTCAATAAGGAAGGTTGATGATGTAAAGGAAGCAAAATTACTTGATGATCCTGAATATTCCTTTACTAGGGTGTGTAAATATTTTGGGCTTATAGTGAAGAAAAGGGTCGAAGCCCTAATCCAAGATCGAAGATTCTCTCCTCCTTTTATTTATGAGAAGGATCAAAAATTGGTATCGAAGATGGACTTTGAACAAACCACAGAACATGTGATCCAAATCTTAATATGTTTCAGATCTGATAGGCTGAAAATCTCAGAATTTATAGGCCAAAATACCTCAGGCAAACACTCAATGAAATAAATTGAGAAACCTTAATCTTATGACAAAGGTCGAGCATCATTTGTCCTGTGGTATATCTCTGAAATGAAAGCTTGAGGAATATTCCTATGACAAGTTCTGAGTTCCCTTGTGATGAAAAGTATAGTGATCTAACACAAATTCTAGATGAAAGGAGTTTGCCTTCAAGTTAGAGACACGTTTTGATCTTGCAGACCCTAACCAATATGTTACAGCTAAAGAATTTGAATCATACCTCGAAGAAAAATGATATAGTTGAAGTCTTTTGACCCAAGATGAAATTGGCAGTGTCATACTAAGCAAAGTATTCCATGACCATAATATTAGGATCTCATACACCATCAAGGGTGGCAATACTTTTGGTAGGGACATCATACACCAGCAAGAGCTACAGAACTTTCATCTGGGATCACGAATACCTATTGAAGCACAAATTAAGTGAGAATAAATAGATGTTGGATATTGGTTGCAAGAGTAAACCTGAAAATTTTATTGTGTTTATAAGAGAAACGTGTCCTATGAAAGGTGATGAAATCATGAACCATTCGTATGAATCTTAAGGAACTAAGTTGAGAGACTTGAGAGGGAATTGTCTTGTATAGTGTAACACAGGAGGATTTTAATACAATATTACTCTCTCCAAAGATTTGTTCTTGTGTGTAACTATTTTAGTCATGTATCCTAAATTTCTCATGACAAGGATCTTTTTAATGCAAGGATTTTTTTAATGCAAAGATCCTGATAACATCAGATATTGCTGGAAGTTTTTATTAAAAACAATTGGTTTAATTTATACTTAAATTGCAAACAATAAAGATAATGAAATTAGCACCAAGCATATTCGTTAATTTGTTTAACATGGAAAACATGTTTACTTCACCTTTAATTTATGAAATTCAAAAGCATGTTTACAAATTATCCGAAATACAATACAATGACATGTGGCAGTTGCTACTTGTGAGTAGACAAAAGAGGCAATTTCAAGTCCCAACTTTAGATTTAGTAACTCCTAGCTGTGAACATCCTTAGAAGTTCTCATTTTCAATTAATATTAGACGATCGTGGCTACTGCATTAATGCCTTGATTGTGTGAGGAGTTAAAAAGAACAAATCCATGTAATAAACATGGATTTGTATGGAATGACATTTGTCCTGGAAAATGCATGCATGTATCTGCAAAAGTAAATAACTGATAGCATGTGTTCGGAAGGCGAAAAGACAAATTGTAGGTCATTGTGCAGCTTAAGAAAAACTGTGTATGGTTATAATTGTCAGGTAAAGGCTGCTCGTGAGAAACCTGAGGCTTTAGCTACTAATATCATTAAATATAAAATAATATTTAAAATAATGGATATGTCAATGCTCCTGAAATCAAATGGGACAAACCATGCATGTTGACACATTTCAATTCCAAGTGGAGCCAAATAATGTGATGACTGCCACGGGATCTGGAACAATTTTTCCATTGTCTTTTCTTCCATTCGTTTTGTTGTTTTTCAATCTAGAAACAGGTTCGATAAGGTAGGCTCTGTACCAACGACAACAAAGGCGTTCGATAAGACAGACTCTGTACCAGCAATAGCAAAGATCCTCTATGTAAGTTATCTGTTTCATGAATATCATTTAATTTTTCTAGGTGGTTCAGAGGCTTGCCCAAACCTCAGGCCTAAGGCCCTACTTTTGTATCACAATGTGGCGCTCCTACCTCCAAAAGCAAGGCCCTGATTTTGTGGAAACATTGGGATCCGCTGGTTTCTGTTGCAGACAATGGCAAAGAGGCTTCAGTTGGGTGCAAATGCAGAGGAAATTAGGTAATGGAGGAAGATAAGTGGTCGTCCATGAAAGCAAGGTGGGAGGCAATGGCAAAATAGCACATGATGTTGTGGAAGCTCTCTGTTGCCCGAAGCTCCTTTCACAATAGTCGTGCCTTCTTCGTCGTGAATCCTAGTCTGCTCCTTCTCGCTGCCTTAGGGTTAGGGTTTGCAATAGTGCTTCTTTTAGCTTCAGCTTTAGGAGACATTGAAGACAAAGGAGAAGAAGCGGTGAAAGAGGATGGCTTTGGCTCATCAACAATATCGAAAAGTGAAGACCACCCGAGCTTTTTCTTTCTTTCGACCCCGATGATCATATCCACCACGCCTTCTTCCCTCGAAGAACAGGAAATGGCAGTAGCAGAATGCACCATTAACATCGATCTGTGGCACTTAGGTCACGAGATTCGCTGGAAAGAAATTTCACACCTGGTAAGGTAAAGTGACCAAACTGAAGCTATGTATTTCTTTTTTTTTCTCTTTTTTTGAAATAATTGTATTTCCAGATATTTACGTGCTTATCTCTATTGAAATTGGTAATCTTGTGAATCTTGACTTCCTAAATCTCAGTCACAACAAAATAGTAGATGAAATCTTCCTTTCCCTCTTCGAATCTTCTAATCTGACTCGCTTGACATACTTGGACCTCTGCAGCAACCAATTGTCAAGAACATATCAAGTCAAGAACAATCCAGAAAAAACATTAATTTGTTCAACCTGACATTAAGATCTAGCGATGCCCTGAACTAGCAACGAAACAAAAGCAAAAGAAGGGTATTGTGGAAGCAAAACAATGTTCTTCGACTAACAGCCATGCCCTGAACGAGCTCTGGAGATCCAAGATTGTTATGGTATGAAGACAGAGACCTAGGATTCTTAGCAATAAGGTATTAAACCCAGCTCTGGAGATCCCAGCGCCACATAAGTGTTACAAAGGCCCAAATGGCAATGTCGGAAAGATCCAGATGTCAAAAAGGGAATGCTAGGAAAGGAAACATATTAAAGTTACCATGTATGCCGATGAAACAGCACTGGCATTTAATGTGCTCTGCTAATGCTAGCATTAGTTTAGCTAGTATTAACTAGTTTGAAAATACGAAACAAATTACTAATTATAACATATGGTTTTTCTCTTCGGCCTCGGGAAGAGGCCAAATAAGAAGGAAAATAAATCTGTATCGAAAAACTTTGGATGGCGAATCGGTCTTTTTCGAGAAACTTTGGTTATATCATGATCAGTGGGATTAACAAACACGAGAACTAATGCTAATATGGGCATAATCGATTACTATAGTCCCTGGGCATTGCCAGATGGCAGGGACTAATAACATGACATGAATGTTGTTTATTCATAGAATAATCAAATTCCAATGCTTAAAGAAGATAAGGAAAAATTGTATCTCTAGCCAAAAAAAAAGCATAACCTTAAAATTTATGAATGTTTATGGATTTAGTTAAAAGAAAATATTATTTTTGAAAAAACGGTGTTTGTATTAGAATTTGATTTCTTTATATACCAGAAACAAATTCTTTCCATGCAGAAATATGTCATTTAGTCTTAAGATTAATTGTAAAGGCTTCTTAAGAATTTCTTGTGAACAAATTCTTTGGCAAAAATAAACGTGAACCTAAATGCCAAGAAGATTGTGAAAACAAAAGCCAAAGAGTTAATCATGGATAAGGCTCACTCATTTAGTTCCTCTTTTTGATCACATTCTTTACATAAATTTGTCAATGAAACTTGCCACAACTACGATTGCAAAATAATTATCGTCTTTGGATCTGAAATTGCTATTCAAGCGACATAAATATGCGATTTAACAAACTTGTAGTTACGGAACTGTATGAAGGATTTCCTAAAACTAGATTACTATCTCAGAGATCTAAATGCCAGTGATACAAGGCCATGATATCATATAAAATTGACAACATAACACATAAAAAGTTTGCTACTTATTTCTCCCAGAAGTACATAACAACCAAAATAAAGAGGGGCGATATACATAAAAAAAAAAAAGTGTGCTACTTATTTGTCGTAGAAGTACGCTGCTACAATCAAGAGGGGCGATATACTTATTTAACCCAGAAGTACATAGTTAAAATCCGAATGGCAAAGAGTTAGTCACAGCGTGAAGACGGTGTACATAATTAGACGTACCTAAATGGCAAAAGCAAGAAACAAAGAACATCCTCTAAGACAATGAAATACTACTTTCCTGTAAATGGCAAATGCAAGAAACAAAGAATATCCTCTAAGGCAATCAAACACTAGTTTACTGCAAATAGAAAATCTTTCCATCTAGTATTATCAATTCCATAACTATAACTACTCTGACAAATCGTTGCCCTGCCATCTGTTGGGAGAAATAAGCATGTCAAGCACTATTTTCATAGATGGCCTCAGACTAGGAGTAGGGCGAGTGCAAAATAAGGCAATCTCTATCATCTTCGCCATTTCATCCTTCACAATACTATGTAAAGAAGTATTCTCAGCACTTCTCAAGTCCACGTTAATAATTTCATCATGTGATTTAGCATCCACCTCGATTGCTAATATCTCATAGCGGTTAGATGTCATTTGATTTAGAACATATATATAATTTTTAAAAGCCTCTTCAAATATAATTTTTATATTAATGTTACATATATTTTGGTATAAAGGGGATTTCCAGTGCATTATATTAGATATTATTTTCTTGGGATTCAATTGCTTTAAGTAAGTCATTCACGTCTGACCATTTTCATAAGAGGTAGTCGTAATTGACTGATTTCTCATGATTTTTTAGTAGTCCACTTAGCACTCATTGCATCGGGTGATGCTTACGATGCTCTTCTTCACCCATGTAAGCATCACCCGATGCAATGAGTGCTAAGTGGGCTACTCAAAAATCATGAGAAATTAGTCAATTACGACTACCTATCATCGAAATGGTCATACGTGAATGACTTACTTAACGCAGTTCAATCCCTTAATATAATATAATGTGGAAACCCCTAATATAATATAATATGATATCTAATATAATGCACTACGTAAACCCCCTTAATACTTAAATCAAAAGAGTGAAAGGAACTCTACTTGAACGGTTCATGAGGCACAATACTTGCTAAGGTTTTGCAAATGGGGTAGCAAGCTAAGTAGGCTTGATTGTGGAGAAAAACTCCACAATTAAGTGCGCTGGAGTCAGAGGCGATCTAGGATGGGTGACCTCCCGGAAAGTCTTGGTTACCGGGTGCAAGCCCCAAAAGTGATCATTGATGCTATGTGATTCGTTTCACTAGAGTCAATCCCACTTTTTCACCCGTGTGAGCACCACCCGATGCAATTATTGCTAAGTGGACTACTCAAAAATCATGAGAAATTAGTCAGTTAAGACCACCTCTCATGGAAATGGTCATACATGAATGACTTGCGTTAGCTAAGTGGACTACTAAAAAATCATGAAAAATTAGTCAGTTACGACTACCTCTCATGGAAATGGTCATACTTGAATGAATTACTTAACGCAGTTGAATCCTAAAAAATGGTATCTAATATAATTCATTGCGGAAACCCCCTTAGTACTTAAATTCAAAAGAGTGAAGGGAACTCTACTTGAATGGTTCATGAGGCACAATACTTGCTTAGGTTTTGCAAATGGGGTAGCAAGCTAAGTGGGCTTGATTGTGGGGAAAAGAGAGGCGATATGGAATGGAGAACCTCCCGGGTAGTCCTACTTACCGGGTGCAAGCCCCGAAAGTGATAATTGACGCTATGTGATTCGTTTCGCTAGTTTCAATCCATCGAGTGCAAGCCCCGTAAGTGATGATTGACACTATGTGATTTGTTTCGCTAGTTTCAATCCCACTTCTTCACCCCTGTGAACGTCGCCCGATGCAATGAGTGCTAAGTGGACTACTCAAAAATCGTGATAAATTAGTGAGTTACGGCTACCTCTCATGGAAATGGTCATACAGGAATGACTTACTTAACGCAGTTGAATCCCAATGTGATTCGTTTCACTAGTTTCAATTCCACTTCTTCACCCTAGTGAGCATCAACAGATGCAATGAATGCTAAATAGACTACTCAAAAATCATGAGAAATTAGCCAATTACAATTACCTCTCATGGAAATAGTCATACGTGAATAGCTTACTCAATGCAATTGAATCCCAAAAATGATATATATTACATATATTATTATATGTAAGACATAAATTTTTATATATAAATTGTATGAGCAGGAAATAATAGAAAATATTTGACATGCTATTCAACAAGCGCGTGTTGATTAGAAGATAAGTTATGCACTGCTAAGGAAACATATAAACGATATATAATCGACAATGAAGAAAATAATGCTTACTATTACTATTTACTTATTTTATACATTTACGAATGTATCATTCCCTTTCTTGATATTAAATATATTATTTATCATTTATTTCTAATTCATCATAGAATCGAATTCATTGAATTTTGAACAGTGTAATCATACAATTGAATAAGCATTGGTTTAGAGCAGGCAGAGTGGTTATAAACATAGAGAGGATTTTGATCGTGAGTATATATATCTGATCACTAAATACTGAAATAAAAATTTAGAATAAAGAAGATATTTTATTGTTGTAAATGAAAATATGTATTTAATTTAAGTTCTAATTCAGAAGAAAATTATTTCAGATTATATATTTCTATATTTGATTTTGAATTCAATGATATTTATTTATATCATATGAATTGATCTAAAATAAATAAATATAATTACATAGAATATATACTATATTTAAATAATTTTAATCGAATTAAAAATAATATAATATTTATTGATATATTTAAATTTAATGATTTTATAATTTATTTAAAGTATATATTTAACCTACTTAATATTAATATAAGTTAATATTAAATTGAATTCTATATATCGACCTATATTTAATATTATAATTATATTAATAATATTTTACATCTCTAAAAAAATTGATCTTTCTACGTAATAAATTTAAATTTAAATAAATCAAATTGTGACTCATTAACCATTGTGTGATACATTTGATATATAACAGCTTTTAATGTTTGTAGAAACTTGAATTTTGGGTTATTTCAGTGATAAGTTTTTCTTAAATTTTGATGGTCTCTATTATTGATGACGTCGTCCTTTGGATTTAAATCCCTGGTTATGGTAATAAGGTGATGATGTGACAGATTTAGTTTTAAGGTGATGGATTTAGTTTTGCATTAATTTATTGGATTGTTTTTTGTGGTTAAACATATTTAATAGAATTTTGGTGGTGACTTGGTTTAGTAGTGAATGATTGTGTTTTTTATAAAATTTTGGTAGTGATTTGGTTTAGTAGTAAATGTTTATATATTAAATTGTATTATTCATTTTTGTTAGATTTAGAAGGTTTTTCATCTTATTGGTGTTGTAGTAGAGTTTGGGCTTTTGGGTTAAGCCTCAAAGTAGTTAGTCAAGATTGTAGTTATGGGAATTATGTCCGTTGTGGTGGGATTTGGATTGATGATTATGCTAGAGTTCTATTATATTTTTATTATTGATTTAATTTTCTTGAGATTTGGTATTGACTAGATATATTGTTCTTACTAAAATTTCATTATATTTATTTATTAATAATATTTGGTTTATGATTTAATAGAGATTTTTTGATGTTAACATTATATATATTAAAAATTTCATTTATTATTATATTTAATGGTTTTTGATATTTGATCCAATTTAAATATTTAATTTTTCAATTAACTAAATTATTTTTAAAAAGAAAATACCTTGAAAATTAAAAAAATATCTTTAAAAAATAAAAAAATAATATATAATAGCATATATAATATATAGAAGTCAGGTACATTATTCAAATTTATAATATTTTAAATAAATAATCTTTTTAATATAAAGAATTAGAGCTAATAATAAGTGAAATTTATAATATATATATATAATATATATATTATATTAATATTATATATTTATTATTATTATACAATTTATTTAGTTTTATTTTAATTATTTACTGTTAAATTATGTGAGAATTTAAAAAAAAATATCTAAGTCGTAGGATGGTTTAATATTAAAAATGATTTGAAGAATTTTAATTTTTTAATAATAATGTGAATGATTTGATATAACATATTTTTGGTCAATAGATTATTTAAACTTAACTTGGATTGAAAAAATTACAAAAGTTTTTAAATACTTAATTTAAAACATAAAATATCTAACCAGTTTTTAGTGCCAATTAAAAATAACTTATTTAATTTAAATATTATTTATTTCACCCAGTGTTAAGCGAATTGGAATAGAATGTGTTAGATTTCGTTTGATTCAGCATCCACCTCCCTCGCTAGCCTGCCGCAGTGGTTAGGTTTCATTCGATTTAGAACACATGTATACTTTTTGGAAAGCCTCTTGAAATATAAATTTTATATTAATGTTACATAGGTTATTAATACGTGTACGAGTTGTATTTGTAGGAAGTAATGGAAGAGGTTTGACGGACTATTTTATACAGTCGCATATGTGTGTTCATCAGAAGATGAGCGATGATACTGTTACTATTTACTTATTTTATACATTTGTAATTATATCATTCTCTGTCAATATTATTTAGCATTTATTTTTAATTCATTATAGAATCGAATTCATTGAACTTTGAACAGTGTAAGCATACAATTGAATAAGCACTGACTTAGATCAGGCGTAGTGGTTATAACCATAGAGACGATTTTAATCATGTATTAAATCACAAGATTATATATTATAACGATATAATGATTAGTAAACATTGAAATAAAAGTTTAAACTGGGGACATGTTTTATTGTTGGTAAATGAGAGTATGGATTTAATTTTAATTTCAATTTGAAAGAAAATTTTATGATATCATAAAGATTCATTTAAAATAAATAAATATATATTTATATAAATAAACATATTTTTTTAGCCATAATTTAAGCAATTTTTATATTCAAATTAAAAATAATAATAATGGTTTTACATTTCGTTTGAATTTTTAATACTTATTTAATATATAATTAATATATTAATATTAAGTTGACGCTTATAACATATATCAATCATTCGGCCTGGAGTATGCCGTAAAACTGCTTCTGCTTGGCTAAGAGCTCGTCTTCCTCGCACGTAAGGAAACAGGTTAACGGCCCAAGACCCAGAGGCATCTGGCAGGAGTGAAAGCCTGCTCCCTTATGGACCACCAGAGGGTTATTACAGGTGGCGTGGTTTTCCTTGATAACAGTGATGAGTCAAATCCGACATTCGCGGATAGCAGCCAGAGATGGCTGTCCTCACTGTTGGTTTGACATCTGAGTTTGATAGGTTTTGCCACCTTCGGAAAAAATAAATAATTAAAATATATATATATAATATATATAATCATATTTTAATATGATTGTGCTAGTAATATTTTTATTTCTCTAAAAATTTGATTTTTTTATGCATAATAAATCTAAAATTGAAAGTTCAAATTGTGACTCTGCCCTATTAACCTTGTATGATACATTTCATATATAACGGTTGCTCATGTTTGTAGAATTTTGAATTTTTGGTTATTTTAGTAATATGTTTTTCTTAAATTTTGATGGTCTCTATTACTTACAAAGTCATCCTGTGTATTTAAATCCCAATTTATGGTGGATTTAAATCCTAATTTATGGCAATATGGTGACGAGGAAGGTCCTATTTGAGATAGACTATCATCATCCTTTGCATTTAAATCCCAATTAATGGTGGATTTAAATCCCAATTTATGGCAATAGGGTGACGAGGAAGGTCCTATTTGAGATCTATTTAGTTTTAAGGTGATCTATTTAGTTTTGCATTAACTTATTCGGTTGTTTTTTAAGAACGTTTTTGGTTATGTTTTTGGCTTCTTTTAGTATTTTCTATTTTTATTTAGAGTGTTTTGCTTTTTTCCTTTTCAATTGTTTAATGTTATTGTGTAATGTTATGTGCAGCGTTTTTTTTTTTTCCTAAATATTAGTATGTTATTTAATTGTGAGTGGTGTTGTAGATTTTATTTCTAAGTTAAAAATGTAATTATGAGTATTTAAAGGTATTGTTGATTAATCTTATCTTAATAATGTTTTTTGATTGAACATATTTATAGAATTTTGATAGTTACTTGGTTAGTAGTGAATGCTTTTATCTATAGAATCTTGGTAGTGATTTGGTTTAGTAGTAAATGTTTAATCATTAAATTGAGTTGTCCATTGTTGTCTATATTTTTTCATCTTGTTGGTGTTCTAGTGGAGTTTGGGCTTTTGGCTTAAGTGCTAAAGTAGTTGGTAACGATTGTGGTCATGGATATCATGCTTGTTGTGGTGGGTTTTAGATTGATATTTATATTAGGGTTCTATTATATTTTTATTGTAGATCTAATTCTCTTGGAGTTTGGTAATAGGGAAATATATTGTTCCTACTAAAATTTCATTATATTGTTATTATTGATTTTGTTAAATTGATAAAGATTGTTATGATGGTAATCCTGGTGAATATATTAATTAAATTTAATTTTTATTATAATTTAATGTTTTTTATATTCCATAAAAATTTTGAACATTATTTATTAAACTAAATTTATTTTTAAAATATTTTCAATAGTAAAGTCGTGACATAATTTGAAAAATTGACCTGGGGAAAATGAAATATAATAAATAAGCAATTAGTAAAGTAATGAGTGAAATTATGTAATGTTAATATGAAATCAATTTTTTATTTAAATACAGTGGTAGTTATTAACATAATCATTTATATAGGAATTATTAATTGTATTCTAAATTAGTTTAAAAATTTGAAATTAATGTTAACAATTTCAATTGGTCCATATAAAAATTTGAAATGGAGGAATTTAATTTTTTAATAAATTGAATAGAAAAAATTCAATAAAAATATTCTTCGTCTAATAATAATATAAAAATATAGGAAGAAGTTTTCAGTTTCAAATAAAATAAACATATATTATTAAATAGTATCTATTTCACTAATAAATAATATAAAAACAATTTTTCAGTTTCAAACAAAAAAACTAACATATTTAGTTTAAATATTATTTATTTCACTGATGTTAATCTGATTGGAATGAAATCGATTAAATATTGTTAATATTGGCAGAGGTTTGATGGGCTATTCAGCAGGAGCGTGTTGATCCGAAGATGAGTTCTTCTGTGCAGTGCTGAGGAAGCGTATAAACGATATATTATTGAATCAAATTCAAGTTTATACATGTCTCATTCCCTTTCTTATAATATATTAGATATATTATTTAGTGTTTATTTTTAATTCATTATTGAGTCAAATCCATTGAATTTTGAACAGTGTAAACACACAAGTGAATAAGCATGGCTTTAGATCACGCATAACGGTTATAACCATAGACACAATTGATCACGATAATATATTTAAGGGTTAAATAATATATATATATATATATATATATAATTAGTAATGAGAGTTGGTCATTTTATTTTAATTTTAATTAAAAATAAGATATGTAATTTATAATGATTAATATAAAATAAATAAATATATTTACTCGGAATTACTATATAATTTAAGCGAGTTTTAAATTCGAATTAAAAATAATAATAATGGGCTAGTGATTATATTTCGCTTGATTTTTTAATACTTACTTAATACATAGTTAACATATTAATTGTTGATATTGATGTCAACATGGTCATGATGCTAGTTGAGTTGACAATGTGATGATTATGTTGGCATTGATGTCAACAGTTTGATATCACTCATGTTGGTTTGTGCTGGCATTGATGTTAATCACACAATGGCATTGATGGAGTTGATGGTAGTATATTGGTCTTGGAAGAGCTGACATTTGCATTGGTGTACATGTCATGATGGTTTGTTGATGTTACTACACGTAGAGGATGTTGCTATAGGTTGATCATACATATCTACGTGTGATGGTGATGGTTCATGGCATACTAGTTGAGTTATCAACTAGGTTCTCATTAGGCCTTCATGGCTATACCTATCAAAATGACTTGTTGTAGTGATGTGATGGTTTGATGATGGTGCTACAGGGGTTTGCAGGTATGTTCAGATGTGTTGCATCTTGTTCATAGGTTTGATGGAGAGTGGAGGACTTCTTGGCACACTTTCCAACCTTGTTTGTTGGCCCTTGTAGGTCAACTTAGCAGTGACACTTGGGAGGCATGTTTGATCTACTTGTAGATGTGTCAGAGGCCATGTCAGAGTTTTGGAGGCTAGTACAGATGTTGGAGAAGAGGATGCAATAGGTGACAAAGGTTCGAATTTGAAGGCGTAATGTTTTCCCTCAATTTTAGCCACATGATAAGCGTATGGGAATGGTTGGAAGGCTCCAGTTGCTGGCAGAGCAACCTATGGGAGTGGTTATAGGTTCTAGTCACACATATTTAGTGTCATCAATGCAACTGAGGAATTTGACAAGATTTTCTCTTCATTCCTCATGCTATTCGGAAGGAAATTACCTTGGAAATTCCTAGAGGCTTCTAAAATTGTTTGAAAAAGTCATAAATTGTTTGAAAAGGTTCTCTCATGATGTGAATGCATTTAGTGCACTAGTAGTGACCTTAGTGGATTGATTTGGTCCACTTTGTGCACCTTTGATCCTAGCCCCAAGCTCAATTTTGCACTACATGTTTTATATACTTTATCTTGTAGCTATGTGGTGGTTGATTATGAGTTGAGGATATATGTATGAGAGTGAGAAGGTACCATAGAAGGATATTATGCTTTAGACCTTAAGTAGAATCTATATGCTTTAGTCTGAGTGTTATTGACTGAATAGTGAGAAGATCTAAAGCATGCTGCATAATGGATCAGAATTGAAGTTGCTAGAATAGAGATCGTTTAGAGAATTTTGTATGTTGTTGGGCAGTGTTTATGTTGATGATTCTCACACTTGTTTTATGCAGGAGTTGTTGATGCATTTGGAACATAGCCATAGTGTCTCTTGTTACTGATTGTATTATGCAACATTATTTTTTTGTGAGAGTTTGATTGTATTCAGATTTATTATGGCCACAGTTTGTTATTGGAGAGCACATGTTTTGTAGAGTTTGTTTTCATTTTGATTTGATGATGAGATCTTGCTGCTAAGTGTATGTATGCAAAATTTATTTCTTCTTAAGCATAGTGTCTTGGCATCTAGCTTGAAAATAGTTGAAATGAGGTCCACATAGTGGTGAGGAGCAGTGACTCCATGGAGGTGGAGTAGTGATATCGAAGCTTTAACAAAAGGAATAACTTTCTCATCCAATGGTAGTTTGATAGTCGAATCAAATTTGGGCAAGGATCAATTGATCGCGGTGGATTTTAGCAGATGGTACTCTGTAGATCCATAGAGAATGAAGTTTCTTGAGTTCATGAGTGGTATCGAGTCTCCTAGCCAGTCGATGTTGGAATTTTTTATATCAGATCGAGTCTCCATGTTGATCGGAGTTAGCAAGCTATGTAAAATACCAATTGCTTGACTAAGAGAAATTCATAGAAAAGCAGCAACAACAAGGGTGGTTTTTCTCCTCGAATGGTTTCCGCCATAAATATTGTGTCTCATGTATGATTGATGTGATGTGATGTGCATGCTTATTGTTTTGTAGCTACTTATGGTTTTCAATTATGTTTATGTGATGCACATGCTATGTTTCTTATTATTTGTTGGTTAACATATGTGTGATTCACTAATTGAAGTTTAAATTGGTAAAAAACATATATATATCACAATATTGATTCAACCCCCCCCCCTCAGTAGCGCTCAAAGGTTTCCAACAATTGGTATCAGAATGGGGCTCTTAGTTGTGGTTTGATCACTATAGAGTAGATTTGGGGTTTGTTGATGGAAATTGATTTTTTTTTTTTTTGAAATGGTTGTCCTCACTGCTACAAATTAGAAAGTATGGCATAGGAATGTAAAATCTCAAATATTACCTTGTTGATCTAACATTTGAAAAGTAGTATGTGAAGGTTGTGGTAAGGATCCAATTGCAGATGAGGTTTTGCAACAAGATGCACAAGAAACATGCATAATCTACACGAATATTCATTATGATGATATGAAGAGGCTTGTGGGTTTGAAATGTGCCAAAGATATGTGGGATAAGCTAGAATCCATTTTTGGAGATGGCACCAGCAGCAAAATTGATAATGAGAAGAAGAGAAACAAGAAGAAAAAACAAGAAGAGGAACAAGAAGAAGCGACTTCAAGATCAAGAATCCCAACCACAAGAATCTCATCCTTCTAGTGCACATGATTCAGCAGATGATGAGAAGGAACCAGAAAACCATGAACCCAAAGGTATAAACATTGATGATTTTCTTTTCAGCTATCGATTCAGAATTAGATCATGTTAAAGCAAGTAGTGAAGACGAGAATGTTATTAAGAGCCTTAGAGCTGAGATTTTTAGACTAACATATTAATGCAATGATCAAGAAAAACTATTTCATATTTGTGATGATAAGGAGGCCAAGCTCAAGGAGGATCTAATGAGCTTAAAAGTTAAATTAGCAGAAGTAGAAAAAGTTGAGTAAAGCATGAGTAAGTAGTACCAAGGGAACAAAAAGATATTGAGAAAATAGAAGCTGAAGTGGTGTCTTTGAGAAAGAAGTGGAAGATGGAGAAGAGCACAACAACCTTAGATAATTTGCTTGAGATCAAAAGATCACCATTGGATAAATCAGGTCTTGGATTTCAAAAGGGTGAATCTAGTTTACATGTAGTTAAAATTTCCAAAGAAGAACCCAAGAAACTTGTAGCAAACAATACTAACAGAAAAAGTGAGAACCGAGGAAACAAGAAGCAAATCCGGTAGTAGAATAGCAAAAAAAGAACGAACAAAAAATTAAGAAGAAAAACCAACAACAGAAAAGGAAACCTCAAGGAGCTCCTACATTCAAAAGATCCTTTGCTCCTACGGATGATCGTGGAAGATTTGTAAGATTTAAAACGAATCGAATTTCTTTTGTTATTTTTGTTCTTTTTGTGCATAATGTAGAATGTTACATATGTCACAAGTTTTGGCATGTTGCATCAAATTGTTGGAGCATAATATATAGAGCACATCAACATAGATTCCAACAATATCAGCATCCAAGGAGAATGGAAAATAGGTATATTTGTGATTTTTATGGTTATTACTACTCATGTCACTTTTTGACCATAAGGCAATAGATTTCAAGTCTAACCATTCGAGGAGAGACACATTGCATGCACGATTTAGATCTAGCATTAGTAGAAGAGTTGATCCTCTTGGGCATGTGGAGTATTTTATATGCCATGGATTTGGCCATGTGGCAAGAAATTAGGGGAATTTTGAGTTCTAAAATGGGCCTCCTAAAGAAATTATAAAATAATAGTGGAAATAATAAAATAATATTAGGTTACATCTTGGATTTCAGGAATTTGTGGTTCATTTTTTTTTTCAGTTGAATCTCGGAGTACCCATAGTAATAATTATGTTTGTCAACATTTCAAATCCCAACAGGGATCCATCATCAGGACAATTACTAAATGATGATGATAAGCATGATTATTATTGTAGGTTACATCATTAACTGTTAGAGCGAAAAAAGAAAAAAGTATTTTTTCAACTAGTATTTTCAACTTATCTCCCTATGGGTTTACTCAAATTTCGAGCGGGAACACTCATTGGATGCATAATTTGATTCTTCGTCCAAGGATTACCCATGTTTCATGCTTTTGATGGACCCTGCTACATGAAAAATGAGAAATACATTAAAAATTTGATTGCAATTACGTTTTTTCATGTACTTCTCATTTTTCGTGTAGTGGGGTCCATCAAAAATATGCAACATGGGTGTTCCTTGGATGAAGAATTAAATTTTGCATCCAACGAGTACTCCCACTCGAAAATTGAGTAAAACCTTAGGGAGATAAGTTCAAAATACAAGTTGAAAAAGTAATTTTATTATTTTATTATTTTTTAATCTTTTTACTTTTTTACCCCAAAAAAGGTGAATCATCCCCCATGGTTGACATCATCATCTTAAATCTTATTGGTTCTTATAAAGTTTATTTTGGTTGTACATTTTTCTTAGGAGGCCCATTTTAGACCTTAAAATTTCCCTAATGGATTGTTTCCTATCCCGTTACTCAAGACAAAATCGTCAAAAGAAGCAAAAACAAAGAGGATATAGCACAAAACTAGTGAAACATGGAAGGAAGCAAGTAAAGGAGGAAGATAAGTGGATCAAAGAGAAGAAGCAACCTAAAACCATATGGAGAAAGAAGGAGCAACAACTCTTCCTCTAGTGAAGAGCATTCCCTCCTACAATCCATGATTATTCATGCATACTTATAAAGGATTGTAGAACATTAGAGGTGCACAACCTAACGGGGAGAATATGGCAGTTGTTGCAACAACATATGATGAGTTGATTGAGCCTCATGCACTTTCAGGTCCACAGGATCAACCTGTACTTTGTAGGTATATTGAGCTTAGGGGGATCTATGCATGGTATGGATTTACATGTGATATTCAACATTTTCTTTATTTTTTTCACTCAATCACTTGTGGAAGATTTATATGTGTGTTTTCATGAGTGAAAAAGAGTATATTTTTTAGCCATGTATATACTTTTGATTTTCACTAACAGTTGGTTGAAAATATATGCAACCATGCATAGTTTGTGATTATTCCTCCAGCCATGTATAGAGATGATATGTGACATGGAACAACCATGTATAGGCTATTATATGATGATTACTACAGCCATGTATTTTCTATTGTTTCATCATTATATATTGGTTGAAAGTCGAGTCCTTAGTATGATGAGTCATGTTGATGATAGGCATGTTTTAGAGGAGTATCATGATTTTATGTTGCAAGCACGCGTATGGGCCAATCATGATCTAATAGTCATGATTTATTATGTATTTGAGTCATTGGTCCATAGGAGATTATCTTAGCAACTATGTATTTCATTGAAAATCTATGTATAATTCTCATGAAGCCATGTATTTGTATTGTACTATATTTTGGTCATATAACCATGAGTTATGATTTCATGTAATAATCATGTATGATGTATTATTTTGTTTCTACAACCATGTATGTATCAATGCGTGTGTCACTTCAGTCATGGTCATGTGGAGGCTTACTCCATATGGTGCTTCTATTTATCAAAAGAGGCAGTGTTTGTAGCGGAAGAAATCATTTCAACACAACAATCAGTGTCTCTACAACCTGGAGATGACATGTATTCAAGGGGAGCATGATTTGTTTCTATTTGTTTCAGCCATACATTGTTGGAATTATGATCCGCTTAGAGATGTTCATGATATGCCTCATACTATGCTATGAGAGTGAGGTTCTTATCCTCGTATGGTGAGATATCATGATAGTTGCTGCTATCTAGTCATGGGGGAGATTTCCTGTGGTTACCTCGTATGATATTGTCAAATGGAGGAGTGTTGGATGATTCATATGTTGATTATGGTTGTCTTATGTTGGCTTGATGATGCTTGCTTCTAATAGTTATTCGTTGGTATTTTTCTCTTGATGTTGATTGGATATTATGCTACTTGTTGCTTATATGGAGGCATGGATGACCAATGATTGCACTATATTTCAGCCATGTAAAGATGTATTTCTCCAATATGTGCTTTAGTTATTATTTTCTATTCATATGGATTCCGCCCCTTTACCATTGATGTCAAAGGGGGAGAGAATTTGGAATTTAGATGTTAGAGAGCAACTTCAGTTATGCTTATGTGAGATCATCCTCACATGTTGTTGAGATTGACATCAATGCCAAAAGGGGATTTTTTTGGAATTTTAGTATTGGCATTGATGTCAACATGGTCATGATGATAGTTGAGTTGAAAATGGGATGATTGTGTTGGCATTGATGCCAACAGTATGATGTCACTCATGTTGGTTTGTGTTAGCATGTATTGGCATTGATGTCGATCAAATGGTTCCATTGATGGAGTTGATGGTAGAATGTTGGTCTTAGAGGAGTTGGGATGTGCATTGATGGACATGTCATGATGGTTTTTTGATTTTACTACAGGTAGAGGATGTTGCTACAGGTTTGATCATACATATCTACATGTGATGGTGATGGTTCACGACAAACTAGTTGAGTTGTCAACTAGGTCTTGATTAGGTCTTCATGTTTATGCCTATGAGGATTACTTGTTGTAGTAATGTGATACCTTGATGATGGTGCTATAGAGGTTTCCAAATCTGTTAATATGTGTTGTAGCTTGTTCAGACGTTTGATGGAGAGTGGAGGACTTGTCGGCACACTTGCCAACCTTGTTTGTTGGCCCTTGTAGGCCAACTTGGGAGTGACACTTGGGAGGCATGTTTGATCTACTTGTAGATGTGTTAGAGGTCATGTCAAAGTTTTGGAGGCTAGTACAGATGTTGGAGAAGAGGATGCAACAGGTGGCAGAGGTGCTAAGCTGAAGGCATGATGTTTTCCCTCGGTTTTAGCCACAGTCGCATGCAGATAAGCTTAGGAGAGTGATTGGAAGGCTCTAGTTGTTGGAAGAGCAGCCCATGGGAGTGTTTATAGGTTCCAATTTCACATATTCAGTGACATGCATACAACTAAGGAATTTGACAAGATTTTCTCTGCATTACTTGTGTTGTTCAAAAGGAAATTAGCTTGGAAAATCATAGAGGCTTCCATAATTGTTTGAAAAAATCAGAAATTGTTTGAAAATGTCCTCTCATCACGTGAATGCATTTAGTGCACTAGTAGTGACCTTAGTGGATTGATTTGGTCCAATTTGTGCACCTTTGATCCTAGCCCCAAGTTCAATTTCGCTTTACATGTTTTATATACTTGATCTTGGAGCTATGTGGTGGTTGATTGTGAGTTGATGATGTATATATGAGAATGAGAAGGTATCAAAGAAGGAGATTATGCTTCAAAACTTGAGTAGATCCTAGATACATTAGTCTATGAGTGTTATTGACTGAATACTAAGCAAATATAAAGCATGCTGCAGAATGGATCAGAATTGAAGTTCCTGGAGTAGAGATTGTTTGGATAATTTTTTTATGTTGTTGGGCGGTGTTTATGTTGATGATTCTCAAACTTGTTTTATGCAAGAGTTGCTAATGCTTTTAGCACATAGCCATAGTGTCTCTTGTTGTTGATTGTAATATGCAACATTATTTTGTTGTGAGGATCGGATTGTATTCAGATTTATTATTGATCCAGGTGGATATTGGTGGCCACCCACCTATTCCACCTAATCCCCCCAATCAATTTCATATGTTTCCTTGTTCATTTTAGCATTTACTATTTTTAGCAGTTTTTCGAGTCCTGAACTTTCGGAGAAGTTTTGGCCCCCCTAAACGGCATTTTTTTGGGTCTACAATAGGCCCATAACCATAGGTAGGGGCCTATGGTGAACCTGTATTACTCAGGGAGACCTTTCCAACAAGGTATCGTACGCACCAAATAGAGATAATATGACCAAGTTACAACCTCAGGAAGTTTCTTGCCCAGCTAACCCCAACGAGGCCCACAAACTCTTGGTGTTACATCTCCTCGGGTTAGGGTTTTGGTTGATTAGGGTTTTCTCATGTTTTCCAATAATAAATAGGCCCTTGAGCTTCATTGTAACACATTTAAGCGGCAAGTAGCTGCCACATCTCTTCTCATAAATAAGCTACCATCACCTGATCTATCTTATTTCTATTTTTTTTGTAAGCATAGTTCAATATTTTCTATTAATGAAATGAAGTGTTTTTCTACTGCATCTTTGCGTTTATGATTAGATATGTAAGTTGTTGCATTCCTGTTTAAGTTAAGATTAATTATGGCCACAATTTGCTATAGGGGAGCACATGTTTTGTAGAGTTTGTTTTCATTTTGATTTGACGATGAGATCTTGTTGCTAAGAGTATGTATGCATAGTTGATTTCTTATTAAGCATAGTGTCTTGGGAT
>APFE030866680.1:37500-64436 GCA_000404065.3 Pinus taeda
TGATATGGTTTAGTAGTGAATGCTTGTGCTTATATATAGAATCAATTAGCTTTCGTTTGATTTAACATCCACCTTGATTGACACTATACCGCAGTGGTTAGGTTTAATATGGTTTTTGAAAAGCCTCTAGAAATATAATTTTTATATTAACCTTACGGATATTATTAATACATAAGTTATTGTGTATGAGTTGTGTTCACAATAAATAATGGCAGAGGTTTGACGGACAATTCAATTAGCACTTGTTGATCAAAAGATGAGCTATGCATTGTTGAGGAAGAACATGAACGATATATAATAGACAATGAAAAAACCAATGTTTACTATTGCAATTTCCTTATTTTACACATATATATTGTTTAGTATTTATTTTTAATTCAGTATAGAATCGAATTCATTGAATAAGTATATTTGTTTCCTTGTAAGCACACAATTGAATAAGTATAGCTTTAAATCAAGCACACTATTTATGACTATAAAGACGATTTATGTGATGTCCTCAAAAAATTGTAATTATTTTTATTTTGCCAAAGTAAAAACAAACTGGATTTTATGGTCATTGTTTCAATTAAGTATTAAATTTGATAATATAAAGAAAACTATTTTTGGAGTCTTAAAAAATCTTGTAATTTTTCATATCAAAAAAATTAAGGTAGGTAGTTGTGTAACCCTAACTACCTCCTTGATTATGAATTCTCCAAAGAAAGGACTCAAGAGGGTAGACAGGAAACCTGAGAGAAATAGAGGAGAAAAGGGAGAGGATATGTGCTGAGAGGTCAGGCGAAAAAGAGGTTAAGTCTACTAAATCTGGTGGTGACTAGATAGCTATGGCACTGTGTGAAAAGCCTTGCAAGAAGATATTGATCTTGTAAGCAAGCTCGGGGGACACTTGGACCTGAAAGAAAGTCTCAACGTTGGGAGGATTGGAATCTATTAAAATACAAAGGTGATTTCTATAGTTGGATTTTTCCTTTATTTACTGATCTCAGGTAAGTAAAACAACTTGGAGAAACTTTATTAATTATAAAATAATAGAGTAAATGTTCAGTTCTAGAAAAATACTATTACTACAGGAAAACTTGTTTTACAGCCTTATCCTAAAATAGGAGAGTAGCTATTTTCATAAATTGCAGAAGGAGAATTTTTCTAGTTCAGGCATAAACTAAGAATGTAGTGCAAACTTAGAAAAACAAACTTACTTAGAAAGGAAATAAATTTACTAAGCAAAACCAGAATTATGGAGAGAATCTGGGTATATCTTTCTGACAAAAAAGAATAGTATGTAATATTTTCCTTGATATAACCAAAACCACATATTAATTATAGAGGAAAACCTGGGTTGAGGCATGTTTTGCTGCCAACTTTAAAAGCTATAATATATATATATATATATATATATATATATATATATATATGTTAAACCATGGTTGGAAAGTCTAAGAACATATAGCGATGTAGTACAATATAGCAACAAAGAAAACTTAAGGAGTTTCGTAATATAGAAAGGGCCAATAAAGAATTTGGAAATACAACCCAGACCTGCAGGACCTAATACGTCCATAAGCTAGGGAAGGCTCCTAGTTCTAAGCCTTCATGTCTACAAGCAATAACCTAAATTACACATAAAGTATTTAAATAGAAAAATAGCAGATTGAAAGCTTCAAACTCAGACAAGCAAAATTTTGGAAAGACTGGAAAGCGACCTAACCAGAAAGGAATAAGTCGTTGAGAGACCATATATACAAAACAGAGCTCGAATATTGCAATATCTAGAAAACCAGAGAGATGCGAGAGCTACAGGAGTTGCATGTTAAACATGAGTATTAACCAGTTTAAACTAATAATTCATTGGCATTATATAACGAGTCGGGCTAGCCCTAAAAGACATCTTTGAAATAATTCATTATTATGAAAAAGATTCCAGAGTAAATGAAATAATTAAACAAACGTTGGATGAAAATTCCAAAGCAAATAAGACATATAATTCGAGCGCTATCAATAATATTATAGACTTCCAGTTTGATTCCCAAGGGGTAGTTGGATAAACCCCGAAGTCCGAAACCGTCTCCCGAAGGGTCGACAAGGGTTCCCTTAAAATAAAAAATACACATATAACGTAAATACAAAATTACAGTAGCTAGTAATTAGGGGCAGAGCCCCTTCGTGTAGATAATAAACATACACCCGAAGTACCAAATTAAATCAGTAGGAATCTAGAAACCCTTCCGAGGAAATCCATCAGGGGAAACCTGTAAGCCTCTCTACTCAACCAATAGATGTTGCAAGCAAAAACATTGAACATACTCGAGAAGCCATTGAAGAGATGAGTGTGTAGGTCGCAGAAAATCGGTGGAAACCACCTCAAAAATCCTTTGACATGCCAAGACCTCACCTAAAGAACCTGCACACTCCAACATCAAGAAAATCTATCAGGAGGTAACAATACAACCACAAATTAGGTATCTTAAGCAAGACACAAGAACGAATAAGCGATTACCTGAAGGGGACTAATATGGGTGGAGGCTCCACCTGTTCTGAAACCTCTACAGAATCCAAACTAAAGTCTTCACAGCTCAAACCACTCAGGGACGAAACCCTCATCTCAGAACCCAAAAACTAGAGAGCCGAAGAGTGAAACAATAAAAATGAAACAAGACCTTTGTAAAACCCTAATGAAGTTTTCAAATGAGTCTTCGTCCATTGAATTAGAGCGATGGTCGGATCACCATCGAAGAAATGAGGAGAACGAGGCATGAGGGACAACTGGAGGGTGCACGACGAAGGAGACGAGTTCTGTTCCCGCCACATCTCGTGGCAGAGAAAATTGATATTATTAAAACCATAATGAGCATGTAAAACCATGTGTATAGTAAACCTTTAGTACCCAGACTTAATTGCAAATGCATCGAAATATATGCATTGTATTGTATAGCAATAAACCGCATTGTAAATAATATTTGATTGATATAGTATGCATGTTTGATATTATGTTCAAAGGGTAAGTGCCTTTACAATCGTCATATAAGAACTACGGTAATATGTAACAATTTTTTTTTTACTATGGTTTATGTTAAAGTACATGGAGTTGTGACAAGTGGTATCAGAGCCAAGGTTGCCAAACTGAGGCCTATGGAAAACTAATGACTGATAATGTTGTGTATACTCAGCAAAAGAAGCAGGAGAAGCTACCATGAGAAGAACAAATAGCACTCCCCACAGAAACATAATAGGCTTCGGACTTGCAACTTTGCTGGAGACCGACCCAGAAGTATGGGTGAAGTTGGGAGAAGAACCCCGTAGTGCCAATCCTACAATATTGGAGACTGTGCAAGAATTAAAAAGTGAGATGGCTTGATCAAAGGTTAATGTTAGAAGAGGAAAAGATTATGAAAAGTCTGTCAGATAAGCAAAATCAACGTCATCTGATTCCCAACCCAGAACACAGACACATGTCTGGAGAGCAAGAATATCAGATAGAGTATGTGGAAACAGAAGGAGGGGAAGAAAATAAAGAGGAAAAGTCAGATAACACCTCAAAGCATAAAACGCAAAAGAGGCAAAGGATAGAGCTGCAAGGAGAGTTGAGGAAAATAAATCTGCCCCTATTTGACAGTGAACAAGAAGAGGCCATTGAAGCCTGGCTCATTAACATGAATAAATACTTTCAGCTATATGAATACAATCACAATTTAAAGGCTTGTTTGGCCATTTTCCAGCTGCAAGGAAAAGCCACCCTATGGTGGGAAGAGGTAAAGACTATGCGAGGGGTGAAAAAATAGAGCATAACATGGGAAAAGTTTCAAAGATATTTAATTGAACTTTTCTACAACAAGAAAGCAAAATAATTTCACGACCTATGATTAGGACAACTAACAATGGATGAGTTCATTACCAAATTTACCTCCTTACTTCGGTATGCTCCTTACATACGAGAAGAGAAGGCAAAAGTCTAGCGATTTATCAGTAGTTTACCGTTGTTCATGAAATATTGTATTGAGTTCGACAATCTGAAAACAATTGACGAGGTCATCCGGAAGGCCCGGATATGCTATCAGCAAAGTAAACAGAAAGAAGAAGTATTGGGAAAGAAATGGATTGATAAAAAAGGGCAATAATTTTTTTGTTGGTAATAAAGGGAACAAGAGAAATATCAATAGAGGACCTCCCAGAGGTCAAGTAAACAAAAATCTGCAGAAAAATCAGTCCAAATTTCAACCTCCCAATGAACCCAATTCCCATGAGTAATCAGGGAGAACTGAAGTTGAAATAACAGGAAGACCCCCAATATAATGCTCGGGGTGTGGAAGGCCTCATTACAATACGAATTGTCCTAACTGTAGGAGTGCTGAATAGATTTCACAAATTCAAGAGGCATCCACAGTAGGATATGTATCCAAGACTATTCCAAAGATCAATTCTGCCCTTGAAGATCATCAGGCAGAATACTAGCCAAATATGGTGAAATTCGAAGGTAAAATCTTTGATCATGTTATATATGTTTTAATTGACCCAGGAGCTACATTAAGTTATGTTAGTCCTAAAATAGTTTATCAGATTACAAGTTGTCAAGCTCAAAAATCCCTAGTTAGTACAGCTAGAAACATGGGCAAAAAGACATGTGTTGGCTAAAGTCAAAAACTATCCCTTAGAAATAGCAGGACAACCTCTAGTGGCAGAACTAAACATATTACCCCTAGGGTCATATGATGTTCTGATAGGCATGGAATGGCTAGAAAAGAACTGGTCCCTTATAAACTGTAAAACAAAAGCTATCTACTATATGGATGAGTAGGGAAACAAACAGGAGATTCAAGGCATTTTGAAACCACTAAAACTACAACCAATAACCGCCTCTCAACTAGCAGAATGCATCACAAAAGGATGCCAAATTTAGTCTATTAATAGTCAAGATAATAATAGCTAATTGTAATAGCTATTGCAATGTAGAGTTTAACTCATTAATTAGTAACTATTAATGAAAGTGTGAACATTTTTGTTAACTCATTAATTATTAACTATTAATAAAAGTGTGAACATTTTTGTTTAACAATAATATTTGTGTTTTCATTGTGTGGAAAAGTTGTCCATGTAAAATAATTATCAAAAAAAGAAAACATTAATGTGAAAGAATTAATAGCTATAACTAAATGCACAATAGAGTATTAATAGTCAAGTTAATAATAGTTAAATGTAATAGCTATTGCAATGTGCTTAACTCATTAATTATTAAATATTAATGAAAATAGTTAATCGATATAATGTTATGGGTTAGTAGGTTTCCTTGTAATAGCTATAGTAATATAAAATGTAATAGTTTCATAAAATTGTTGTTGTTGTTTAATTATTACAGTTATTAATAGTTATAGTTCATTTTGCTATTATTATTGTGTTGTTATCATTTATAGGTTCATAATTAACTTCGTACAACTAATTAATTAATAATTATTAGTTATTCTTTATGCATTCATTTATATTTTTGTCGTTAATGATTTTTGCTGAGTTGTCCTATATAGTTTTATTTTTGTTTTTGAAATTAAAAAACAATTAGGTTTTTAATAATTTGAATATATAATTTAATTTATGTTTTTCGAAACTAAATAAAAAAGTAGTATTTCTATATAAATTTATTTTTGTTTTTTAAATTTAAAAATAATTAAGTTTTTAATGATTTGAATAATAGTTTTATTTATGTTTTCGAAATTAAAAAACATCATACAGAAACGATTTCTCATGTCAAGCATAAGCATATTTCTACATAGTGAAGACTTTTCATACAAAGCTCTCTACATAGTGAAAGCTTTCGCACAAGCTTCAAGAATAGTTTAATTGACATGAAATGTTCTATGAAATTTTCGGAGAGCTCTCTACATAGTGAAAGCTTTCCGCACAAGCTTCAACAATAGTTTAATTGACATGAAATGTTCTATGAACGTTTAGAGGAGGGGTATGCTTTTGGCAATTGTGATAGGCAAATAAATGTGTTTTCTCCTCACTCTCGCACAACCATTCACTCATGTTGTGTAATTAATTTTTAATAATTTGAATATATTGATTAAAGTTGGATTGAGTTACAATTACATTTTTTTTATAATTTGAATAAATAGTTTTATTTATATTTTCGAAATTAAAAAAAAAAATACTTTTCTAATGATTTGAATATATAGTTTTATTCATGTTTGCTAAATTAAAAAACATCATAAAAGAACGATTTTTCACGTCAAACATAAGAATAATAAGGATAAGATATAGTTCACAGTAGTAGTGCGTAGAAATTGATTATTCAGAGAAATGTGTTTTATGTACACTCTTGCACAACCATTGACTTGTTGTGCAATTAAATTTTTAATAATTTGAATATATAGTTTAAAGTTGGATTGAGTTACAGTTGCATTTTTAATAGTTTGAATATATAGTTTTTCGTTAGAATGTGCAAGAAGCCACTGTGTGAAATCTTTGTGTTCCAAGTTAATATATTTTTGGGGGCTTTTAATTCTTAATGTGTTTTCGTACAAACTCGGGAGTTCGGAGAATGGTATTGTGCAGGGATGCAGAAGTTGTCTGAAACTAGTTTGTGTGGAGAATTGTAATGTGAGGGAAGTCAGTGTGTAGATCTTTTCTCTTTAACAGTGTGTGGAGCTTTTCCCCCACCCACCTTCCCCTCAGCCACGTAAGGAACCTGCAACATTGGAAATAACAGTAGTAATTTCAGGAATAGCAAGGTCAATCATAATAGTGTTAGTGTCAGGGTAGTCACTGATAGGCTGCCCACTCATAATTTTTATTTTTTATTTTATTTTAAAATTAATTGTGAGGGACTGATAAATGCAATTAGGGGAATTATCTCCTGTCAAATCTCATTGAGCCAATCGAAAATTAGAAATAAGATTTCCAGAAAATTGTAAAATTATTTTTTAATTTACAAGAAAATAGAAATATTTAACATTTCATGAAACTTTGAGTAAAAGTGCCAAAAAATTAACAGATTATATGGTTCAATGCACTTTGAGCATGAGAAGAATATTATAGTCTCTAACGAGAAAAAGATTAATAAAAATAGAATATAGTTTTTGAAAATCTAACTAAAATATCATTATAATATCATTTATTACTTTTGAATATATGACAAATTTAAAACCATTGCAATTCCATACCAAAAAATATATAGTAATAATAAAAATGATATTTAATTTTTTTTTGTATAAATAGAATAAAGATTTGTTGCATATTTGTTTATAAATTTTATTTATATGCATGGAATGAAGCTTGCCTAGCATATGTCTCAAACAAATATTGTGCACATGTTTCTTTCTAATGGAATACCATTGAGATTAAGCCGGCGTTCCACATTAAGTGTATATCTAATATATTTCTTTTATATTAATAGGCATTGTTTTTATATATATATATATATATTATATATATATATTATATAATATATTATTATTATTTTAATGGTAGGAATTTTAAATTTTAATAACTTTTTTTATTAATTTTATTTTATTATATTTTTGTGATAATTATGATATATAACTTAATTAAGGAAAATTTTAGGGGTAGATATTCACAAATGAGTTAATATCTCATGTTTTGTTTTTTAAGATTCACTAATATCTATTTTTTCTAAAAATGATTCACCCAAATTTCATGAGATAAAATTAGTTTATCTCAAAAATACCAAAAGTTTTTAGATAGTACATAGATTATTAGAAATATGAATTATTTTTACAAAATTATTGTCAAACATTTTATAGCTTGCATATTAGAGACTAGTGTGATTCACCAAGATTATTAAACTTTAAGATTAATTTCCATCCTTAAAATTTTACATGCTTTATTTTTGTTAAATACAAGACTATTGGTAGGGAAATGAATATAAAAATATTGAAAAAATAAAGTGTACTGTGACAATAAATTAGAAAATATATCTATGAAATGGAATGTAAAAATTCATTGAAATATAAAAAGAGCTATAAAGATAAAGAAAAATGAGAAACAAATATTATTCTACTTAAATTACACATATAAACAATCATACATTCTAACCTACGTTTCAAACCATCAATAAACATATTCACAAATGTAAATGCATGCTCTATACCTTATTAATCATCAACACCTATATTTACATATAAAAATGTGTACACACATAAAGTTAATTTAAGATCAATTTCACTTGATAATGTAAGAATATAAAAATGGAAGGATTTAAAATGGGCCTAAATTATATAAAGAGGATGTAAAAGTAGTAAATGAATTAAAAGTAAAAAATTGAAAGTTCAAAGAAGATTAAAAAGTATAAAATAAGTTAATTAAAAAAAATTAAAAAACAAAAAAACAAAATGGAAGAATATATAAATAGAAAAATGGAAGAATATATAGAATGGAATATAAATTCATGAATAAAAATACAGGGGAAATTAGATATGGGAATGAAAGTGGGAATCTAGAGGAATGGTGTTTAGGGAAACAAAAGATAAAAATAGAAAAATTACATAGTGAATATAGATTTTAGTGTAAGAATGTGCGATTAAGCATGAAATAATTGAAAATAAAAAGAAATAATTTGAGACTTCTAGTTTTTACCTTCATTGAAAAGTTGATTATATAGATATAGATATGGACAGAAGAAACTATTTTCAGAAAATAGGGTTTATATATTGTTGTAAAATAAGAACATTGTTACTAAACATCAATGAAAAAGATGGAATATCGAAGTAATTGTTGAAGTAAATAAGAATAACTATGTCTATATCTACAGGATGGATGCGGGGAGCTGCAAATGCGCGGCGGCCAACCACGAATTACGCACCGCGTAGAACATGTATTAGACAAGAGCTACAGCTAGGAGCAAACGCAAGATCGCGGAGATGGAAGCTGTGGTGAAACAGGAAGAGGCGCAGCGACAGGGAGGATTCATTGCGGAGGAGGTTGATTGGCTGACTGAACCGGGTACGCCCGCCAAAAGAGCCACTCAATATGTAAGAAATAAGGCGGAGAGCTGGAGAATCAAGACTCTCCTAGCGAAAGCTCTGGATGCAAAGGAAGAAGGGAAGCAGCGTTCTGAGAAGGGGAACCCCGCCTCGGAGAATTAGTCAGCAAATCCTCAAGAAATCCATGAGTCGCTGGATCGCAGAATCACCGCAGTGCAGGAGGGGGTGGAAATTGTCAACAAGAAATTAACCGTGCTCATTAGGCTCCTTCGGCAAACTCTGAGCCTAGATCCCATTCTACAGGATCAAAGGATGAAGGAAGCTCAGGATTTCCACTCCATGCAAGAAGTGCAGGCCAAAGTAGACAAGCACATTCTGGATGTGGGCTTAGACACAGCCAGTCAGATTGGAGGCTTTCCGCGCTCTGGCGGGCTTCCCTAGTTCCCTGTCTTGCTCTGTCCTGTTTCTTCTATTTCGGCACTACGCCAGTTAATCTTGCTACTTTCTTTTCACTCTGTTTTCTGTTATGGCTTCGGCCCTATGCAAAGTAGATATGTTACTCTGTCTATGTCCCAGTTTTTATAGTGTCGTGGCGATCTTTATCTAGTTCAAGAGCAAGCCGCTCTGCGTGGTGTGCATTTCAGTTTTGGAAGCCCAGGGCTGGTTGACAGTGAGGTTTCAGTGGGCCATCTAAGGTTTCTTTCTGCCTCGGCAGACTTTTTGTAAAATATTTTGTTCTATAATATACTTAACTGACTTACAAAAAAAAAAACTATGTCTATATCTAAATATGAAAATTAATAACTTAAAACAACATCATAATAAGAGGATAGTCATGTCCTATAGAAATAGAAATTGTCATAAAAATATAAATATAAATTGAAAATGAAATTGAGATGTACACTAAAATTAATGCATTTAAATTTATAGTACATGCATTGACAGGGTACTCGCAAGAAAAAACTGTGACATCTGTGTGTGAAAACCATATGATGGAATATAAATCCCAAAAAGAGGAATTAGAATCATAAAATTGCCACAATTTTCCAAATATAATTTCCCAATGAGGTTCCCTTTGCTACACATATTAACAACACTACAATTGATACAAAGAGAGAGTGAAAAATAAGGTGAACATTATTTGCAATCATAATCCTATCAAATCCCAATACCATTTACTCTCTTATTTTTTGAAAATGTTATATATGTCCCTTTCATAATCAAAATTAGACATAGACATGCAAATTATGAAAGCTTTATGATTCTAAGACAATTTGATTTATGTTTATATGCTTTGATTTGGTGTATATTTTTTTATCATTTCTATATCAAGGCATCTCGACATTGACATGTACACTAAAATCAATGCATTAGAATGTGAATAAAAGACAGAATAAAAATAAAAATAAACATTGATAAAAATTGACATTAAGATTGACATTTTCACTAAAATCAACGCATTGATATTAGTGTATATTTTTCATCATTACTAGAATAATGCATGTAAAAATAGGCATATCATCAAAATTATAGAATCAATTCGAGTGTACATTTTTCATTATTTCTAGATTAATGCATGTGTATAAAGAAACATGTAAATTGGAATCAAAATGTTGATTTTAGTGGACACTTTTCATCATTTTTGTATCAACACATGTAGAAATAGACATATGCACTAAAATCAATGTATTATAAATTGAAATATAAATCAAAACTGACAATCAATTATATATATTATGATATATTATATATTAAAATATATATATATATATATAAATATTATATATTAATAATAGTATTATAGTTAATAGTCTGATAATTGAAATAAAATGACATGTACATTGAGATTAATATATTAGAAATAGATAGGTACAATGAAACCAATACATCTAGAAATTGACATGTATGTTGAAATCAATGCATACATTTATGTGTATATGCATTGATTTCAATGTGCATTTTGCATTATTCAACATTGTTATTTTATTTCTATTTAACATATTCATCATTTGATTCTTGAAATAATTTATGAATAATAGTCTCTATGTTCTCAACAAACCGAGAAAACTAAATAAATTTAAAATGAGCATATTTATCTAAGACATTAATATAATTTCTATCATTGACAAATTATGTCACTATGCTAAAAAAATAAAGAATCTAGATTGGCATTGATCCTTATCAAGTAAATTGAAAATGTTTCAATGTCTTAATCAATTAATTTTGTTATCATTTATTTTATTCATTATTAAAAATCATTACTTTGTTATTTTTTGGACTTACAATGATGTAAATTTCAAAGGCATTGGAAACAATGTTAATACTGAGAGGAGGGAGGTAGGGTGAGGGGTAAGGGGTGAATTGGTATTAAGGCTAATTTAAACTTTTATGCCAATTTATGTACAACATTAAAACTTGGAATTCTCTAAGTGGCAGCCATATGAATCAACACAAGCACACACATAATGAGCAACAAGCACATGAGACACATAGATTTAATGTGGAAACCCTTCTGGGAGAAAAAAAACACAAAAACTTGTTTGTTATTTGATGTAAATATGAGATCCTAAAGCACCAACTCCCTTTGTTTTTTTTCTAGCACCCACTATCAGGAAGCACCAACTCCCTTCTTTTGTAGATACCCGATCAACTTACCAGAAGTACCAACTTCATTGATTTGTTGCAAGAACGCACTTGCAACTACTTGGATTTATGTAAGCAAAATATTGAAAGAGGAACCAAACCGAAAGCTCTTCTCAGACATCCACTAAGATGGAAGCACTAACTCCTCATTTGTAGGCACAAACTCCTCATTTGCAGGCTCCAACCCACACTCAATAAGGAACTAATGTTCATTGTAAATGGCAATCTCTCTGTAATTTTTTTAGATTTCTATTCTCATCTACCTTTGGCCCTCTATTCCACTCAACAACCTTCATTCATACTCAAAAAATACACTCATACTCAGCCCCTATATTACTTTTCTCTCTGGTCACTTTGCTCATTCTACTGTAGCATAAAATTTGATCATTCTTGGCCCTCTACACTAGAAGCACAATCATTATACCACAATATCTTACACACACTCTTGGCCTCCATTTATGTACAAGAACACTCTCGACCTTTGTTTGCAACACAAGCACACTCTCAAACTCTCTCTTTATAGCATAGGCACACTCGACATCTCTCTACAACACAGGCACACTCTCAGCCTCTCTCTTTGCAGCATAGGCACACTCTCAACCTCTCTCTCTGCAGCATAGGCACAGTCAGACTCTCTATACAACATAGACACACTCTCGGCCTCTCTTTTTGGAGCACAGGAACACTTAGCCTTCTCTCAATATTGCACTCATGCACAAAGCTCTCTACTCATCTCTCATGATTATGTTGTTTTCCCCCACATTGCACAACTGCAATCCATGGTTTTGTTCCACTATTGCATAATGATTGTTGTTGTTTCTAAAGTCAAACACACTGCCTGAGAGTATACTCAGATCATGGCTCTCCTTCCTGTTATAGTGTTTGATACATGGAAATTGTTGTTGAATTAATGTTGAGAATGAGCTTCATTCACTCAACCACTCCAACCTCATTAAATCATAGAATGGGAACCTGAGAATTTCTCCTTGCTGAGAACTAATTCCCAGTAGAAACTATGTTCTTCAGCAAGGATCTCAATAATAATTAATTTGATCACAGTTCTCAGCCTGTACATCAGGTACAGCTCTTGTGGTCTATGATCAGAACTTATGTACCTAGCCATATTTTTCATTTAATAATTTATCATGTGTAACAAATCTCAAGGATGGTTTTCCTAAAGTCAACTACTACCTCTGCAAATCATGGTCCTCTCTGTCTCCATCTAGAGCTTCTTGGCAGTCCAACTCTAGCAAGCCTTCATATATGTCATAACTCCCAGTTATAGTGCATTCTGCAAGATAGTTGTCGACCTATTCAAGACTTCTTCGTGCTATTGAAAACTCCAAATATGAAAAAAGTGCCACTGGTAGCTAATAATTCTAAAGAGTTGCAAAATCATTCGTTTCCTTCAACCATACGCCCATGGTACCATTTTCTTTACTATTTTCAAATGACTCTTGGTCATCAAAGCATGTGAAATTGTCATTTGAATGTTCACTAGGCTCCACTCATATACATATTCCCTTATGGAGCAGGATCCTCGATGCTCATGTCTCTTTTTAATGGCATTTATTAAGATCTACAGGCTTGTGGGCTTCTGGCCTAGCCCACTTTCCACTTGTTAGCCTCTTGTAATGAATACCTCCATCTGTCAGTCCCATTGTAAATGTTGGATTCTTAATTAAACTTGCTTCTGGGCTTTCAACCTTCTGGACAATCTAAGCCTTTGAGCTTCTGAACTTTCAGGCACTCTCTGTTATGGGTTTTGTTGATTGACATTCCATCAATTTTTTTTCCCTACTAGTTCATCTCAAAACTTTCTAGGACACTTATCAATAAAGTTATAGGATTTCAGGCTTCCAACCTTCCAATCAATATCTATTACGAGTTTTGTTGACTCATAGTGTGTCAACTTTTATTCCTTCTATCCCATCTCCATATTATCCCAAGTCACTTATTAATAACATTTCAGGCTCTCGGGATTTTGGGCATTGTTCTTGCTATCCGAGCTTGAGACTATCTGGGCCACATATTTAATAATTTTTTGCGCCTCCAGGCTTCCAGGCTTCCAAGCTTATGGCCTTTTTGGTATTGTTCCTACTAGCCGAACTTGAGACTATCCAAGTAACTTATTTAATAAATTTTCAGGCTTTCAGGCTCTACAACTATGACTTTGGGGGTCCTTACTTTGACTAGAAATATATTTTGATTCAAGGGGCCATTTGCAGACTTCATCATATTGTTGGAAATATATTTCTAAGAATTATCCAACTATGCCACTTCCACAAGCATCTGAGCTAATCTCTAGATGCAGAAATTCCTCCAAATCCTAAGTCTCCCTAACCATCATATGTACAATATTTTAGCTTCTTACCTCATCATGCTACTATGATGGTTCTCTAACAGATATTGCAACAACCATGGGACCCCCCTGAGCTTAACACACCAATCACATCAATTCTAGCCCAGTTACCATCACAGCTAGCCTTTCCAAGCACTATCCAACTATGCCGCTAACATCCATGCTATTTTGTTTGACATTAATGCCAACATACTTGTTTTTACTAGTGATTAGGTAATGTCAGTTGTCCAAAAAATCTCCCCCATGCGTGTTGATATCTATGCCAACATACTCACTACCACTAGCCATCCAAGAAATGCCAATTGTCCAACAATCTCCCCTTTCGGCATTGATGGAAACACCTCATCACTTCTCCACATTGATGGCCAATCCTCATGTTTCTTTCAAACTTCTTGCATGATCCACCAATGGCTTTCTCTCCTTTGCATGGGCCATCACAAATTACTCTCCCCCTTTGACATCAATGGAAAAGGGTTACAAGCTGCTTTTTCTTCCCCTTTCAATTGTCTATTGAGGCTATGGTTATTCATGTGCATTATACTTTTGCAGACTTCTCTTCAAGGGTTAATACATTCTTGATGGGGAAATATAATTATACCATCCAAACTTAGTTACAAACACCATAGTCAAGGAAATCTGTAAGAATCAATCATTAGTAAAACATGTCCTTATGTATTCTTGAAGTTGTTGCTACTCTAAGTACTAGACGTTTATGACATTCTCTCCCTGAGCATATACTGCCTCTTCTTTGAATTTCTCTAGTTTTGAATGCCTTGGGATGATGGTTGTATATTCATTTTTTCAATGCATCTTTTGTATAAATTAAATAGAAGTTGATACCAATTAAAATTTCCCATGGTATTACTGTTCCATGCAACACCAGCCAATGGTGATGCATTTCGACTTACTCTTCATCGTTGCTGTTGTTGCTGCTAAGACTATGCTCACTTCGCTTGAGCATCCTAATAGTTAATTCTTCTCTCTGTGAGATCATACCTCTCCAAAAAAAAGGGGATTGTTGCTTAAATGACACCAATTTCATCAAGAGATTAATATAAATTGGATATGGTACCAAGCAAACTTCCAAGACTCCTTCTCAAAAGGAAATGTCCATTCATGCAAAAGGCTACTCCATTTGAACCTAAGACTACCAACTGACATAGCAATACTAATTAAAAACTAAGGAACATGTAAATCTTGTACCAATTGTGTTTATGAACATAAGAGTGGTAGGCATAATCATATTCACAACTAAAATGAAATAAGGGTATTTCACCTAAGATGCAAACTAATTTGTGTGGAGAATTGTAATGTGAGGGACTCAGTGTGTAGAGCTTTGCTATTTAGCAGTGTGTGGAGCTTTTCCCCCACCCATGTTCCCCTCAGAAGTAATTTTTGAAGTAAATAAGAATAACTATGTCTATATCTAAATATGAAAATTAATAGCATAAAACAACACCATAATAAGAGGATAGTCATGTCCTATAGAAATAGAAATTGTTATAGAAATAAAAATATAAATTAAAAATGAAATTGAGATGTACACTAAAATTAATGCATTTAATTTTATAGTACATGCATTGATAGGGTACTCGCAAGAAAAAAATGTGACATCTGTGTGTGAAAACCATATGATGGAATATAAATCCCAAAAAGAGGAATTAGAATCATAAAATTGCCACAATTTTCCAAATATAATTTCTCAATGAGGATCCCTTTGCTACACATATTAACAACCTACAATTGATACAAAGAGAGAGTGAAAAATAAGGTGAACATTATTTGCAGTCATAATCCTATCAAATCCCAATACCATTTACTCTCTTAATTTTGGAAAATGTTATATATGTCCCTTTCATAATCAAAAATAGACATAGACATGCAACTTATGAAAGCTTTATGATTCTAAGACAATTTGATTTATGTTTATATGCTTTGATTTGGTGTACATTTTTTTATCATTTCTATATCAAGGCATCTCGACATTGACATGTACACTAAAATCAATGCATTAGAATTGGAATAAAAAAAAGAATAAAAATAAAAATAAACATTGATAAAAATTGACATTGAGATTGACATTTTCACTAAAATCAACGCATTGATTTAGTGTATATTTTTCATCATTACTAGAATAATGCATGTAAAAATAGGCATATCATCAAAATTAAAGAATCAATTCGTGCATATATTTTTCATCATTTCTAGATGAATGCATGTGTATAAAGAAACATGTAAATTGATTTTAGTGGACACTTTTCATCATTTTTGTATCAACACGTAGAAATAGACATATGCACTAAAATCAATGTATTATAAATTGAAATATAAATCAAAATTGACATTAAAAAATATAAATTGTAATTATCATTGAAATTGAAATAGAAATTGAAGCTAAAATAAAAATATTAAAGAACTAAAAAGTAAAATTAACATGGATACTGAAACTAATATTTTATAATTTGACATGTACATTGAAATAAAAATTTATGCATTTGTATACTAAATTGAAATAAAAATTGACATGTAAATTGAGATTAATATATTAGAAATAGATAGGTACAATGAAACCAATAGAAATCGACATGTATGTTGAAATCAATGCATACATTTATGTGTATATGCATTGATTTCAATGTGCATTTTGCATTATTCAACATTGTTATTTTATTTCTATTTAACATATTCATCATTTGATTCTTGAAATATATTTATGAATAATAGTCTCTATGTTCTCAACAAACTGAGGAAACTAAATAAATTTAAAATGATCATATTTATCTAAGACATTAATATAATTTCTATCATTAACAAACTATGTCACTATGCTAAAAAAATAAAGAATCTAGATTGGCATTGATCCTTATCAAGTAAATTGAAAATGTTTCAATGTCTTAATCAATTAATTTTGTTATCATTTATTTTCTTCATTATTAAAAATCAGTACTTTGCTATTTTTTGGACTTACAATGATGTAAATTTCAAAGGCGTTGGAAACAATGTTAATACTGAGAGGAGGGAGGGGGTGTGAGGGGTAGGGGGTGAATCGATATTAAGGCTAATTTTAACTTTTATGCCAATTTATGTACAACATTAAAACTTTGAATTCTCTAAGTGGTAGCCATATGAATCAATGCAAGCACACACATTATGAGAAACAAACACATGAGACACATAGGTTTAATGTGGAAACCCTTCCGGGAGAAAAACCACCAAAACTTGTTTGTTATTTGATGTAAATATGAGATCCTACTCTATTACATCAATTTTTTTGTGAGCCACCACTCATATGAAGCACCAACTCCCTTTGCTTTTTTTCTAGCACCCACTAGCAGGAAGCACCAACTCCCTTCTTTTGTAGATACCCGATCAACTTACCAGAAGTACCAACTTCATTGATTTGTTGCAAGCACGCACTTGCAACTCCTTGGATTTATGCAAGAAACAAATATAAAGAGGAACCAAACCCAAAGCTCTTCTCAGACATCCACTAAGATGGAAGCACCAACTCCTCATTTGTAGGCACCAACTCCTCATTTGCAAGCTCCAACCCACACTCAATAAGGAACTAATGTTCACTATAAATGGCAACCTCTCTGCCTATTTTTAGATTTCTATTCTCATCTACCTTTTGGCCCTCTATTCTACTCAAAAACCTTCATTCATACTCAAAAAATACACTCATACTCGGCCCTTGTATTACTTTTCTCTCTGGTGACTTTGCTCATTCTACTGCAGCATAAAATCTAATCATTCTTGGCCCTCTACACTAGAAGCACACTCATTATATCACAGTATCTTACACACACTCTTGGCCTCCATTTATGTACAAGAACACTCTTGACCTCTCTTTACAACATAAGCACACTCTCGACCTCTCTCTTTATAGCATAGGCACACTCGACATCTCTCTACAACACAAGCACACTCTCAGCCTCTCTCTTTACAGCATAGGCACACTCTCAACCTCTCTCTCTGCAGCACAGGCATAGTCAAACTCTCTCTGCAACATAGACACACTCTCGGCCTCTCTTTCTGGAGCACAGGAACACTTAGCCTTCTCTCAATATTCCACTCATGCACAAATCTCTCTACTCATCTCTCATGATTATGTTGTTTTCCCCACATTACACAACTACAATCCATGGTTTTGTTCCACTATTGCACAATGATTGTTCTTGTCTCTAAAGTCAAACACATTGCCTGAGAGTATACTCAGATCATGGCTCTCCTTCCTGTTGTAGTGTTTGATACATGGAAATTGTTGTTGAATTAATGTTGAGAATGAGCTTCATTCACTCAACCACTCCAACCTCATTAAATCATAGAAGGGGCACTTGAGCATTTCTCCTTGCTGAGAACTAATTCTCAGTCGAAACTATGTTCTTCAGCAAGGATCTCAATAATCATTAATTTAATCACAGTTCTCAGCCTGTACATCAGGCATGGCTCTTGTGTTCTATGATCAGAACTTCTATACCTAGCCATATTTTTCATTTAATAATTTATCATGTGTAACAAATCTCAAGGATGGTTTTCCTAAATTCAACTACTACCTCTGCAAATCATGGTCCTCTTTGTCTCCATCTAGAGCTTCTTGGCAGTCCAACTCTGGCAAGCCTTCATATATGTCATAACTCCCAGTTAGAGTGCATTCTACTAGATATTTGTCGACCTGTTCAAGACTTCTTCGTGCTGTTGAAAACTGAAAATATGAAAAAAGTGCCACTGGTAGCTAATAATTCTAAAGGGTTGCAAAATCATTCATTTCCTTGAACCATGCGCCCATGGTACCATTTTATTTACTATTTTCAAATGACTCTTGGTCATCAAAGCACGTGAAATTATCATTTGAATGTTCACTCGGCTCCACTCATATACATATTCCCTTATGGAGCAGGATCCTCGATGCTCATGTCTCTTTTTAATGGCATTTGTTAAGATCTACGGGCTTGTGGGCTTTTGGCCTAGCCTACTTGCATGCCCCACTGAAAATGCATGCTTATAAATGATTGCTCCTCTTCCTAGAGGTTCTGAGCTTTGCCCACTTTCCACTTGTTAGCCTCTTGTACTGAATACCTCCATCTTTCAATCCCATTGTAAATGCTCGATTCTTAATTAAACTTGCTTCTGGGCTTACAATCTTCTGGACAATCCAAGCCTCCGAGCTTCTGAACTTTCAGGCACTCTCTGTTATGGGTTTTGTTGATTGACATTCCATCAATTGTTTTTCCCTACTAGTTCATCTCAAAACTTTCTAGGACACTTATCAATAAAGTTATAGGATTTCAGGCTTCCAACCTTCCGAGCAATATTTATTACGAGTTTTTTCGACTCATAGTGTGTCAAGTTTTATTCCTTCTATCCCATCTCCATATTATCCCAAGTCACTTATTAATAACATTTCAGGCTTTCGGGCTTCCAGGCATTGTTCTTGCTAGCCTGGCTTGAGACTATTTGGGCCACTTATTTAATAAGTTTTTGCACCTCCAGGCTTCCAGTCTTCCAAGCTTATGGCCTTTTTGGTATTGTTCTTACTAGCCCGACTTGAGACTATCCAAGTAACTTATTTAATAAATTTTTGGGCTTTCAGGCTCTACAACTATGACTTTGGGGGCCCTTACTTTGACTAGAAATAAATTTTGATTCAGGGGGCCATTTGCAGACTTCATCATATTGTTGGAAATATATTTCTAAGAATTATCCAACTATGCCACTTCCACAACCATCTGAGCTAATCTCTAGATGCAGAAATTCCTCCAAATCCTAAGTCTCCCTAACCATCATATGTACAATATTTTATCTTCTTACCTCATCATGCTACTATGATGGTTCTCTAACAGATATTACAACAAGCATGGGACCCCCCCAAGCTTAACACACCAAGCACATCAATTCTAGCCTAGGTACCATCACAGCTAGCCTTTCTAAGCACTATCGAACTATGCCACTAACATCCATGCTATTTTGTTTGACATTAATGCCAACATACTTGTTTTTACTAGTGATCAAGCAATGTCAGTTGTCCAAAAAATCACCCCCATGGGTGTTGATATATATGCCAACATACTCACTACCACTAGCCATATAGGAAATGCCAATTGTCCAACAATCTCCCCTTTTGGCATTGATGGAAACACCTCATCGCTTCTCCACATTGATGGCCAATCCTCATGTTTCTTTCAAACTTCTTGCATGATCCACCAATGGCTTTCTCTCCTTTGCATGGGCCATCAAAAATTACTCTCCCCCTTTGACATCAATGGAAAAGGGTTACAAACTGCTTTTTCTTCCCTGTTCAATTGTCTACTGAGGCTATGGTTGTTCATGTGCATTCTACTTTTGTATACTTCTCTTCAAGGGTTAATACATTCTTAATGGGGAAATATAATTATACCATCCAAACTTAGTTACGAACAGCATAGTCAAGGAAATCTGCAAGAATCAATCATTAGTAAAACATGTCCTTATGTATTCTTGAAGTTGTTTCTACTCTAAGTACTAGACGTTTATGACATTCTCTCCCTGAGCATATACTACCTCTTCTTTGAATTTCTCTAGTTTTGAATGCCTTGGGATGATGGTTGTATATTCATTTTTTCAATGCATCTTTTGTATCAATTAAATAGAAATTGATACCAATTCCCATGGTATTACTGTTACATGCAAATACCAGCCAATAGTGATGCATTTCAGCTTGCTCTTCACTTGACTACACTCACTTCGCTTGAGCATCCTAATAGTTAATTCTTCTCCCCCTGAGATCATACCTCTCCAAAAAGAGGGGATTGTTGCTTAAATGACACCAATTTCACCAAGAGATTAATATAAATTGGATATCATACCAGGCAAACTTCCAAGACTCCTTCTCAAAAGGAAATGTCCATTCATGCAAAAGGCTACTCATTTGAACCTAAGACTACCAATTGACATAGAAATACTAATTAAAAACTAAGGAACATGTAATTCTTGTACCAATTGTGTTTATGAACATAAGAGTGGTAGGCATAATCATATTCACAACTAAAATGAAATAAGGGTATTTCACCTAAGATGCAAACTTTTCATTTACTCAATAGTATTTCTTTCTAAGGCTCATAATTGTTACTTTCTATTGCTTACTAAAGCATATCCCCCTGAGTTAGTGCTCTCTAATCTCTTACATCTACTTCCTTACTTCTGCATGGGGAATGGTCTTGTGGACCTAACTCGACTATGGGCCTCTTGTCATTCCACACTTCTGTTATAGCTCTTCTTCTTCTCAAAACATAAAAAGTTGTTGTGTACTCCCCATATAATGTTCAGATGTGTCACTTTGTGTGAACTTTGTTATGTCTACATCTAACTTATTTGGCCTCTCTTGAGGCCATTCTATTCCTTCAATGAAGAGAAACAAAGGATGTACTCCACTTGAGCATATTTTCCTCCTTCTTCTTCCACATCTTCACTGACCGAGTCCTGATAGCGGCATTTATTTTCAGCTTCTCTTCTACCATTGCTTGGGATTTTTCTTGGTTGCATATGGTTGGAGGACACTTCTCCTTCATTTCCTCTTTCTTCACCCAAATCTTCTTTTCACTACCAAATATCCTGCTTTTTTTTCCTTTATCTCTTCCTCGGAGATGATCGTTTGACCTATCTATGTATCAAGGCTCTATTACCAGTTGCTAGAATTTGAATCCATAGTCAACATGAAAACCATTTCTTCACATCTAGTTTTATGAAATTATTGTTGTAAAATTGACTAGAGTTCTTGGTGCAAGAAAATCATAGCTTCAAGGGTCTTCTCCTCCTCTTGTTACAGATGCCTCCATCTTAAGGTTTTAAACACTTATATCTCTTGAGATTTCTCGGTGACTTGTTTTGGAGTCTTATATCTATTTGTAGTCATGTAGGACTCATAAGGTGCACTCCCTATAAGTCTCTGATATGAACAGGCTCCCTAGAAGTCTCTGGTATGGACAAAGTCCAATATTTGTGCATTGGAGCGAAGACAGAGATGGCTACTATGCTCGAGACTACAAACCCAAATTACCATGTGGGTAAAAGCTTAGTTAAGCACATTTTTTAGGTAAGCATTACCTATTCTAATTTTCTAGAAGAACCCTTCATGAATTTTCATGTTGTAAATGTTTTTTTGAAACCAATAATGTGTGGTTATATACATAGAATTAATATCTATGGCATTAGTTCCTTGAAAAAGAATGCACATTCATAAATATTAGATTAGCCACATTATATTTTTTCTTGGGAAGGATTGCATGGTAAAGGATAACTAACCGTGCTAATCTTTTCAAATGAAAGCATTTCGTGCATGAAATAATAAGAACCAAAGATTATTTTCTTGAAGAACTTCTTACGAAATTTTGTGCAGTAAAAGAATAGCTTCTTGGAAAAGAAATATATAGAGTCATGAAGAAAATGAACAACCATTTTATTAGCATTTATTTAAAATAACATATGATTGCTTTTATTAGTTATTGAAAATAATTTATTGGAAAATCATATATATATATATGTATGCAAGAAAAACTAGTTGCTAGTTGCTAGGCATTTGAATACTTGAAAAATAAGTATATGTTTGTGTTCAAAGAAATGGTTGTTGTACATTTAATTTCTTGGAAAAGAAAAATATAATTTTGCATGCAAGAGAAATAGATACTTTGTATTTGAGTTCTTGAAAAGACTACATGAAACTCGACATACAAGAAGATAAAGAAGCCATGAAAAATAGCTATTGGCCAAATTTCTTGGAAAGTATGTATGCTTTAATAACTATTGTATTAGTTTCTTGGAAGGGAATTTGTGAACTTTTTAAAAAGATATGTGCATATACATACACAAAAGATTAGTTGATTATGGTAAATATCTTTATGCACAGGATTCTATAGCTATTGTGAAAGAGGAATAAGAATATTTATGCATCAAAACAATAGTTATTGTGTTAATTTTCTTTGGAAAAGGAAGTATGTATTTGTTTACATAAAAAGAACATCTAATTGTGGTAGGACTCTAAAGTAAGAAATATGCTTTGCATGCATGAAAATAATAGTTGATTGAGATAGATTTCCTGGAAATATTATGAATTTTTATGCACGATTATTTTAGTTTCATTTTAAGATAAGATTATGTATCTGCATGCAATAATACAACTATTGTGAGAATTTTATGTATTTGCATGAAAAACCAATGCTCATGTGCTAATTTTCCTTTAAATGAATAAGGAAAGTTTGAATGGTTTTATTTGGAAAAGAATGTGCATCTATACGCGGGGAATAATAGTTGATGTGACATGCTTGATAGTTTATGCTTAAATATTAATATGTGTAGTGTTGTTAAAGAAAGCACATCATGATATTTTTTTTATGTTTTATGTATGCACATGAATAGATGTTGAAGCATCGCTAATAAAGATTGATTATTGGTTGGTTAATACTTTATATAATTATGATGATAAAGTTTGCTCACGACAACAATGACAGGGAAAGATGGTGACTTATGCAAAGGATATGTTATGTCTAACTTTGTGGTAGGAAATTAACTAGTGGTCTATGTAGATTGAAGGAATGTGAGCTGCGGGAGAATCCATTAATTGGAAGAACCATAACCTAAATATATAATGTTCGAGTATTTGTGGTTAAATGATATCATGATTGTTGTAATAGCTTCTAATTGGTTATGTTGTCTTTAAGATGATATTTATTTGTATTATTTTATGTCAATGGTTAAGGGATGGGCTCCCTTACAAGCCATTGAGTGAGGGTTGAACACCCTCACAAGAGTTTAATAATAAAATTAAATATTTGTTGGTTTTCACCAGACAAGGTTTCTAGAGTATATTGGTGTCTAATGATGTGGTTGTTTTTGTGTCATTTTTATGATGTTGATTCTCTGCATGATGTGACGTTTATATTATCAAGAATGTGATTAATTAACTAAGTTGAAAGAATCATGGAATTGATGCAAAGTTACATCAGTAAGTTTAAGTTAAAATGCTACAACAGTGGAAACTAATGGTTGTCTAACTTACTATTCTTTTACTAAATATTACTCTATGTAATAATCATGGTTTATTTAATAGCCATTAAAGGAATATGGAAAGTAATTCAGAAAGTTACATGTTGAAAAATGTTGTAAAAAAATTCTAACTCCATGCATTTTCATGCAAGGTTACTTGGGGATGTTAGAGAAGGCTTACTTAATCAACTAGGATGGGTTTTTCCAAGGGACTAATAAAATTAAATTAGCTGGGTTTTTCCCAAAGTTTGGGTTTTTTAAAAAATATTCTAATTATAGGAAATTTCAGCCTAAAAGTGGCCACGAAATTTTCAGATAATTTCCATGTCATAATATGTAAACCAATCAAAATCCTTTAAATTTAAAAAAATATACATGTCTTAAATAATTTTAAATTATTAATTTAGTATCCTTGAAATATGTATTGTTAATTTAAGTATCAGTTAAATATATTTATTATGAAGTTAGATGTTCGTGAAATATTTTATTAATATTATTTTTCCTACCTTACCCATATGAATTAGAATATCGAAAAAGTTCTTAATGCAATGTAAATCTTGATATTAGTGAAAAATATAAATTAAAATTGTGGGTCCATTTGACATTAATAATCATATCCAAAAAAACACAAAAAAATATTTAAATATATAGGATAGCTAAATAGTTAAATATAAAATAGTTGAAAAAAACCCAAAAAAATAATTAAATATAAAATAGCTAAATATAGTTAAATATAGTTAAATGTAAAAGAGCTAATTATAAACTAGTTCAAAAAATGTGTAGTCTACATAGACCACATTTTTGCCCATGAAAAGTTAGCTTTTCTGGCATATTTTTTGTTAAATTTGGATTTGTGGAATTTCGAGCGCCCTAGTGTTTCTAATGATGTTGAATCCATTTCTAGTGTGAAAATTGTGATTAAAACACTAAAAAATTTCAGATTTTGCAATCCAAAAATTACTAGATTCTAGCCAAAAGATAAATCATGTGTGAAATTGTGGTCTTCAATAGACAACAAAGTAAAAATACCAAAGCTATATATATATATATATATATATATATATATATATAATATATTATTATATATATATATATATATATATATATATATATATATAACAAAAAATTAATATAAATATAGATAGTTAAATTTAAAATGTTTTAATTAAAAGTGGCATATATTGAGGGATTTGGATAAAAGTAAAAAATTAGAAATGGTATATTAAAAAAAGATTATTAAATATTGTGCTAATAAATATTGTAGACAGTGATATTAAAACATTGCTTACATAGCATTTTTAATTAATTTCTTGATTTTTGTTAGGTTGAAATTTCCTTAAATTGAAAAAAACAAAAAAAAACAAAAAAAACTAATTTTCAATTGATAATAATAAATTAACTACATACTTTAAAAATATTGTGTTAAATAATATATCACATTTCCAATGAAATTTATGTTAAATTAGTAAATAGATCAGTAAATCTTAAAATATTACCTTAACATTCACAAAGATTTCTATAAAATACATCTTAACATTCATAATACCGAAACTCCAAAATTCAAACATCTCATGCATCATTGTATAAGAAATTTGTATAGGTTTAAAAATGCTTCCAAGTATTTTATTTGTTACTACAAATAAAATGCATGCCATTGTAGAATGTTTTACATGGAACTAATATGATAATTAACAAAATATATGTTTTTGTAGTGTGTGTCTTGTTTATACAAATCTAAATCTATGAGTGAATTATTGAATCAGTCTAGACACATGTTTTTGAGTCTTTAAAGGAAGGAGTCATGTCATCATTCTACTTTTTTCTAACCATTATTCAAATTGATTGTCACAATAGCAGTAGAAAAATCCAAACTCACATCGCCCACAAGCTTTCCAAATCAAGCATATGGAAAGATTTCATTTCATAACTCTCAAAAGGAAAAGTAGATGCTCCAAACATTTGGATATCTTTTTATATTGTATCCAATATTGAACACACAACTAATAGCAAATACATGAAGTTTAAAAGGAATGCAAATAACTAAAGATGTGAATGCACATTATTGTATGTCAAGGTACGACAAATGATAGTAGAGAATGAACAATGAAATACTAGATAAAAATGCTCAAATCAAGTGCAAAAGTAATTCAAATAACATTTTTGAAGAAAAAATTTGTTGTAGAAATGTAGTTTAAGCACAAAGGGCCTTACAAAGTATTTATAAAATTTAGGATAACAGTGGTTAGGTTCTTGGGTATGTTGTGGATAATTCAAGAGAAGAGATATACCAACATAATTCAAATCAACGATATCAAAAAAAGTTGAATTCAAATAATAATGTGATGAAATAGACATAACACAAATATGTTCACTATTTCAATGAAGAATAAACACTTTAATCAAAATTTGAAAGAAAAACATGAAATGTAACTTTACATTTCTTCTAACACATATCCAAATCTTGTGTGACCACTTAACTTCCATCACATTAAAGAAAGCTAGTATGGTACATTAACACTCTTCTAAAGTAAATAAGAACCCTCACACTAAAAACAAAGAACCCTCCCAGCAAGGAGACGCTGATACCTTAGAGGGTCTTAAAATGAAAGACATCATTAAAGAATTAGAAGAAAAAGTTAATAGCAGCCTCACCCTAAATAATGTGGTAGATAAGTTAGATATTAAACCAATTAAAGACGAAATGAAAAAAATAATAGAATTAGATCACGAACGTAACAAAAGGACCTTAAACCTTATAATCTTTGGTTTAAACGAGGAAGAAGATGAGGATACTTTAGCCTTAGTCTAGACAGAATTACATAATAGATTACAAATTGAAACAGTGTGTCTCACAGAAGCAACAAGGTTGGGGAAATTAACCGAGAATAAGGGAAGATTAATCCGCATAAAGGTGAGCTCTACTGATCATAAGCACAACATACTTAGTAAAACCTCAAGTCTAAAAGGAACGAGAATATTCATAA
>APFE030866683.1:6719-28462 GCA_000404065.3 Pinus taeda
AAAACCATCCATAAAGGAGAACATTTCACTGCTGGCACAATCATCAATAATTTGATCGATATAGGGGGTTGGATAATTGTCTTTAGGACAAGCTCGATTAATATCCCTATAACCAATACATATTCTTATCGTTCCTCACTTTTTTTAATAGGAACAATATTCGATACCCAATCCGTTAAAGGAATTGGATAAATGAAACCTGCTCGAAGTAATTTCTCAACTTCAGCTTTAATAGCTGCAGCTTTTCTTGGATGTATCCGACGCAAATGTTACCAGACAGGTTTAGCAGCCGGGTAAGTTTTAATTTCATGGACAACAATTGATGGATCAATTCCTAGCATTTCTTCATATGACCAGGCAAACACGTCACAGAATTCTTGAAATAGGGCTTTATAAGTTTGGATTTCCTCATCCATACAGGAAGCACCTATATGAATGTTTTCAATAATTTCGGGTTTCACTGTATGTCAATAGGAATCGTTCGAGAAATATTTTCCAAATTCAACTCAGAATCAGGATGTTGCAATGGATTCTGTGGTTTTTTGACATAATCAGTGGTAAATTGGTACATCAACTTCTCAGGGTCATAACTTTGGCATATGATTTGTGTTTGGCTATCATAATACCTCATTTCGAAGATCTCAAAGAAGAGGCTAAAAAAATGCGACTTGTTACTTATAGTCTTTTTTAGTTATAATACCACATGTAAATTCCATGGGTGGGTAGATACCATGGGTGATCGAATACCCTGGGTGGATCTCAATTATAATACCATGGCGGGATGAATATATTGGGTGGATGCCACTTACAATACCATGGATATATTTCATGACTAGATAAATACCATGGGTCGATGAATACCATGGGTGGATGCCAATTTCTATTCGGATCACAATTTTATAGAGAAGGCATAGAAATACAGTAAAGGGTAGCATGACCTTTTCTAGATTGGGTTGAAATGATAACTTCTAGGCAGGGCTAAATGGTACACCTAAGAGAAGGTGGAGGAAAATTTTCTTCATCTTATTAAGTAGAATATTTTTGGGACCAAAAGCCTCTCAAAATCAGAAGGTGTGATCTAAATTGGATTATTATATTATTCTTCATCCATATTTATATTTTTAGAATGAAAAAGGTGGAGGAATTAGGTCACATGGCCATTTTTACTAGCGAAACCTAATTTGAAAAATTGGGGTTTGAAACCTTTTGGAAGCAATTTGAGGTATAAAATGGATTTTTTGGGGGTAAAATTTTTATTCTTATGTATTAAAACTTATTGCATTATTATACACATAGATACATTTCAAACAAAGTAAAAGTCACCTCAATTAGAGTATGTATGCAAAATTTATGCCACTCAGAAGTTAACCTTCCTATTTAGACTACCATAATTCAAGAGGATGCCACATCAACCACCATTATTCATGGAAAATTATCTAGCCATGAGTTCATGATGAAGAATAATTTAGAAGAGTCCATATTGTATCTCTAGCTATGAGTTGGAGTCAAACTTAACCAATAGTAGGCTATTGGGTTGTGTTATAACTAGGCAACTAGGAGGAAAATGGGTTCCATTCTACTTGAGTACATTTTGTTCCATATATGACTAGAGTAGTTGAGAGTGGATAGAGAGAGAGAACACATATAGGATTTTGGAAATATATTAGCCCATGGGCCACAAGTCTCACTTCTTTATATTTTCACATTTCCATTCAGAGAAATAGAGAGAAGAGTAGTCTAACCTTCCAACTATGTTTTCTCTCAAAAGGGTTTTCCGTGTTATGTCTTGTGTTATTTGTGGGTTGTGGGTTTTATTTCGATACTCTCTATTTTTTTAATAATTATAATTTACATGCATACATAATAAACAATAATTTATAGATCCAAAAATCTAAGGAGAAATAAACCCTCATAGTGTAGGTTCAATATTTTTTAATATATATTAGTAAACCTATTATGATGAATTGTCTAGTGTACTATTGATGCCATTTTATGTATCATTTTCGACTGACGCCAATTGACAATAATAAGGTTGTTATAAACTAGGATTTTTATAATATATGTATTTATGGCATGCAATAGCATATAAAAACAAAACCAAAAAATAACCTCTAAGTGATATATTAAACAAAGGAAATAAGGCTATCAAGAGGTAACCAAGGGATAAAGAAACTTTATCATTTTTAATGGCTTTATATGCATACAACAATATTAAAAAACTAGATTTCAACCCTACTTTGTGGGCAAGAATGCAATTAATGCTATATTTTTCCCTTTTAATTTATTAAATGCAATTTCTATCAATAGGATAATGAAATATACATGCAAATTTACCATAAAAGGAAATTAGACCCAAATCGTAAGCCTAGTTACCAAGAAATTAGGAAAGAGAGATAAGAATTTAAAATTATCAACACTACTATGCCTTTACTCAATTGGGAAATTGAGTTAATTAAGGAAAGGTCAATGATAGAGGGCCTTGGACGAAGATGGTGGAAAATCAAAATGCTTCTCCAAAAATGTTTATGTGGGAGATTTAATGTCAAAGGATGTAGGCACCAAGTTCCTTTGATGAATTTTTGAAAAAAAAAAAATTGTATAACCATAAAGAATCAATATTTCAATAAAGATATTACATTTTTCAATATGGAACAATAAAACCCTACTTTTGTAAAATAACAACAAAATGGAAAAAAATGAAAATAAACTTACATTATTGCATCAAGAACCACTTCGTCAATCCTAAAAAGGTTTCTCCATTCAAAAATATCCCTTCAAGGACATTTCACTCCACTAAATATCCACTATGTCCAAGAGAAAATAAAAAGAGAACTACTACACACTCCTTTTAGAGAGAAGAAGTGAGAGAAGTGTGATGATGCCAAACTGAAAAAGACTACCATCTATTTATATGAGGGAAACCAAGTTAGTTTTCACAAGTTTACAAAAAAAAACTCTAGTAGTTTTCTTGGAACATTCAACTAGGCCTAAAAGTGGCAATATGACCTTAAGATAACTTTACAAAATGATAAAACATAAGAAATACATCACAAATCTCCTACACATGTGGGAATAAATTCCAACATGAATCCAACCTCCAAAAATGGAAATATCCATCAAGAAAGTATTAAAGTAGGTCCAAGAGTTCTCATCGCTCCAACAAACCTCATTAAAGTGCATGGCTACATCTCCAAGTAACAACTCCCCCACCATGATGTCATCATCAAGGAGGAACACATCAACATTCTAGGGCATGCATGGATGATATGGAAACCCTAAGAGCAAGCGTTGGCATTAAGTCATGGTGTGATATCCCTCCCAAACCATCTCAATTGTCTCCATCCTCATTTGGACTCTGGAACGAGGCAACATCCATTAAATATGATCAAGGCCAACCTAGAAGGCTAGAGGCATCATAGTTCCACATGGACACATCATCAATAAAGCTAGTGTCTTGGCTTGTTGGCTCATTTTTTTAGCATATTAATGTGTAACAAGGGGAATATAACCATATGGAGGCTCCTAAATGTCCAACACTCATCTTAGGAAGGAAACATTGGTGATGAAAAGTCACATGTGCTCTAAATCATGGGATATATGTCCTTTGAGTGGTATTGGAGAGGTATCAAGTCATCCCTCAAAGGATCATTGTTGAATGTGTAATCAACCACCTAAAACATACACTTAATATCAAGTGAGATCGACATCATTAGGAACAAAAACCATTAAAGTATCATAGTGGACCATAGTCAATGCCAGAGGCAAAAAAATAGTTCACACAAACCTTTCCTTCAAATGTATTTCTAGCTTAGGATTTGTAAGGAAGTTACCACACTTATGTTATGGATGAGTATGTTATTAGCTCTATTAGGTGCTTTTAGCCACCAAGGAGAAGGATATAACATAGGTAGACTCATCAATCCATAGATGCATGTGATATAGATGATGATCAAATGCGAAATACCTCAAGGAATATTGCCATAGTCATGGTTCCAGCTGAAGGAGGTCCAACATCTCCAAGTGCTATCACAAGAAGAGGGATAAATCATATAGGCATGAGTTACCACTTTCCTTGGCTTGATTTTTCCACCCCTCTTGTGTATCTTAATTTAATGTTTATATTTATTTCTTACATATCTTAGGAGATGCAATTTGCTATATGATATTACAATACCCCTAAATATGTAGTCGTTTATCATTCACCAGGGTTTGTACATTCATGTGTTCCTTTGTTTAGATAAATCATGAAATTCTAGAACTAGGTGATGGCTAATGAGAGGGGTAGAGCTCATGCTAGGCTTTTTCCTACATGCTTATTATGTTCCAACCATATTTTTCATTTTTCATTTTCTTTATTTGTGGTTTCATATGCTTTTATCTTTATTTTAAATACATCAACGTCTTAGGGAAAACTTTTGAGCCTTGACTTAGAGATGAGGATATATGGTGACAATCCTAGACCAATGAAAATAAAACTAGAGAATGAATGTGTATACTAAGGGGAACATGGAAGGTGGAAATTATGGATTAACTTCAACATACTGTGTCAATCAGTTCCTCCAATTAGTGCCCCTCCTGAAGGAAGGAACATATAGGAGGTCACATTGGACTAGGGGCAAATGTTAAGCTCCTAGGTGAAGCATGTAAACAAGTGTGCAATCATGAGTGATCAATCATACAGATTGGCCTATGATCGATATTAATATGCCCCAAAACATTAAATGAAATCACATGATTGCAAAAGTGGTTAATGTACCTTCCAATAGATGCACCACCTTCCTTCAAGAAGAACTTTAGATGGGAGAGAGCACCAACTAGAACATAGGTTGAGAGCTTTGATGTGAAAGGTATCATAGGGTTGGTTATCTAGCTAGAAAATTGGTAGAAAAATTTCCTCATGGGGGTTACCCACTTTGGGTAGGTAACATTTGGCTCCAACTCAAGGACATGTGCTCACCATAAAGTGCATTATCCATGTGTTTTAATGAAGAGTTCATAAGAATACCAATAATACCTGGCACTCATAGACTTGTTACTTGTATAGTCACAACAAATCTTTGATAGGAACTAAGTGGGGTGTTTATTATCACCTTTGTGATATAGGAGAATAATAATGATAAAATATTAGCTAAAATAAAATACAAATCTATCTAGTATGCACATAAAATCAACAAGTAGACAATCAAAGAAGGATGAAAAATAATAATGCAAGGCACACAGTCCTACCATAACTACCTACTACTAGGTGCATCAAGTTCCATTGTAAAGCGTTATGTGCTTTCCATCCACTAGATATGATAAAGGAACTCCATTGAGGATGGATATATAGAAGTAATGAACCCCTACATTTCCATGGACCTTATATGGATAAGGGTCATCATCAACAAGGACAAGATCTATGATTTGCAAATCCTTTTCTTGCCTCTTGACCGATTGGTTCTTCTTGGTTTTTATTCTTTTCTCTTTTTCTTTGGAGGAAGGTAAATATTTCACTTGACATACATTTCCTCCAAATATTTTAGCAACCTTTGGTCCCCCAAGGATTCCAAGCTCAAACGTTTTCCATGCCACATGTATCTTTAAAGGCTCAAGATTATCTTCCTCCCTTATGGACTCTCTAGGTGAAAAAGGGAGAGGGAAGGGATCATTAGCTATTGACATCCTTGAATTAGTAGGATTTTCATCCTTTAATCCTATATCAACATTGAATGCAAAGTTGTTTTGTTTCTTAATGTCTTCAACATGTTGATCGATATGTGGTTCTCTGTAAATGATGAATGGTTTTTCATTTGATGTAGGTATAGTAGCATAAGACAAGTCCATTTTTAGATTCCCGCCAATAATGGTCAACCATTTTCTTGATAAGAGCATGCCCCAGGCATCAGGAATATCAATAAAAATTATTCCCACAACTACAATTATATCATGGTTGGTATCTAAAAAAAAAATGACATGTTTAATCAAGCTATCAGAAAGAGTAGAATTTGAGTCAAGTCCACACATATTTCTATGGGGTTTAGTGATTTGGAATTCCAATTGATTCATAACTCTTAAATGCATCATGCTTGTAGAATATCTAGACTCAAGCATACAATTGTGTAGTGTCAAATCATTGACCACTAATTACATCAACAAAGGTGCATGTACTCCATTCTTTCTATCATAATACATGTTTTAAAATATCAAAGGAGGGTATTTGTTTCTCTACCAAGGTTGATAATCTTTCTTACTTGAGCTGTCTGGGGATGAAGCTTCACTAGATCTAAGAGAGGAAAAATCCCATTTAATTTAGTAAACACTTTTCCTAGATCTACATCTAATGATATCTCATTTATTGTTTTGGGAGGTGTGGGTTTATCATTGTTTTTACTAAGGGGTAAATATGACCTGGTCAAATTATTTTCCAGGGTAAAATTATTGTTTTCCTTAGGGTTTCCTAACTCATTACCCTTCATAGTATAATTTAATTATTTGAACCTATCCCTAGATTCAACAACATTGATGTGTTCATCATCATTATTCACATATCCTTCAATCATTTCTTCATGATTTTGTTGAGTAAGAGGGAAAGTTTTATTTGGAAAGACACCTTGGTGTCATTTATTGAGTTTAAATTCTTTGGTCTATCCTTCTCTTTAGCCTAATTATGAGGACACCATTCTTTAGTTTGGAAATCGTTACAATGTTGACAAGGAAAAACCCTCTTGGTTTATCATATTAGCAAGGGAAAGAGTATCAAGTATACTCTATTGAAGAAATTTCTTGCCACCACTTGGTTATTGATTCCTTCTTGGGGACCTATCATTATTATATTGAGGCTTGGGAGGATAGCATGGATGCGAATATGTCTAAGATAGTCAACCTATTCATTCTGACAAGTTATCCTTTCATGATCTCATTAGTGATTTTATCAATTTTTGGAGAAAAGACTTGAAAGTATGGGTCAACTTATGTGGAAGGTTTAGGTTTGACCTCAAATTTTGTTCCAGGTTAAGATAAAAAACTAATCTTATATGTGGTTAAGTTTCATTCAATGGTTATAGAATAAGCTTTCACTTGATGAAAGCTTTTAGGTTTCTTGTCCTTTAAGGAATATGAAACATACATAGGAAAATAATCAACGTAAAGTGTTAGGATTATTTGATCAATGGGATTATAGAGTATGGACACTTCTTTAAGCAATTTATCAAATTTATTTGAGTGAAATCCATGACACTTTCATTATTGAATTTCTTGGCCTCTTTTAATTTCACTAGCAAATGAATTATTTCTTTGATGGTTGCACAAAATTGATTAAAAACCTCATGAAATTGGTCCCAATTTTTTATTCCTCTTGAAGGAAAATATAGGCACCAAGTTCTAGCATTATCTTCAAGGGAAATGTTAAACAATGTCATGACTATATCCTCATATTGGATGTCTCATTTACCTACATGTCAATAAAAATGATTGATGTGTTTTTCAACAAGGACTACATCATTACCAATAGATTTTGGAATCTAATTTTCATACTTTTTAGGAACTTTATGGGGGTATCCTTGAATGAAACTCATATCAAGTGGCTTGTAGAGGAAATCTATGGGGGTATACTTTAATGACACTCATACCAATGGTCTTGTAGACACTAGTAGGTCATGGCTTTGCCATTGTGGCTAAGGTAGAATTATTTCCAAAAATGGATTTTTCTACAAGAGAAATAGGAGTAACATGGGTCTTGGAAATAGTTTTTCCTTTACGAGGAATGATTGTTCTACTAGAAATACTACAAGAAGCTTTTGTATGGGAAAAATAATTAGGAGTCACAAGATGTGATTTTTTTTTTTTGGTGTTGGGATTTTTTCATAAAAACAATTGATGCATGGAATTTGGATGATGAGGATAAGGACTCAATTCCTTCCTATAAATGACTCCAAAAATGTGATTGGAAATTACAACAGCCCTAGTTCAAAGCATCACTAGGCAATCTATGTTTTTTGGGAATGATGAGATTAGCCACAATTGTCACCTCAGTGGATTGTCTTTTTTTATTTATTGATGTATGTTATCCTCATAAGGGAGGCTTCCCTAACAAATCTCATAGGGTATTTACTTAAGGCAAATAAATCTCTAAGGGACTTTTAAATAATATCACCAATAATATCTTCAATAAGTAAGGGTTCAAGGGTGTCAAAAGTATACTAATTATGGAAGAAGGTACCAACAAGGCCTTGATGGCCATGATAATAATTACAACTAGTCAATCACAGTTTCCACCAACCCAAATGGACTAGAAGAAGGCTATTATAAATTAGTTTTTTTGGAGGCTATACTTTATACGTTTCCCGTATTTGTTCCTGAGATCTGCCTTCCATCTATTAGATTATGATGAAGGAACTTTCTCTGATCCCAATCGTTAAAAATATTGAGGGGGGGTGTGAATCCATATTTCATAAATTTCAATAATTAATATATATATATATATATGAATGAAAGGGAAGCTACAACTTCTTTCCCTAACACCACCTTGCCACCCTTTACAATAAAAATAAAACAAAACACTTGGGATCTCGTACCATGGACAATGGCCCACTTACAATAATTCTTAATCCTCTTCAATGAATCATTAACATGAAACTTTCATTGTAACCATGCCATCCATTGAACACTCACTTCTTGCATTCATTCATAATTTTTTTGTCATTAAAATGCTTGTTCGTAACTTGCTTCCACATGAACAAACCAATGTTCCATTGGTCTACCCTATGACCTAATTTTCCTTGTCTCAACCTTAATCTAAAAAAAAAATAGACTCATCACATTGTCACCTTCAACATTAGGTCTGCTCCTTGATTCTTTTTATGTATGCTACTATAACTCTGACTTGTAGAGATCCTAAAAAAAATACACTTTAACAACAAGAAGGATTATCATTCATAACTCTAGTAGGCCTCATTTAATCCTTATAAATGATCCTCAAACAGATGGACACATTACTTCAAGATATATTCCATAATAGACTTTGTTTAGCCTCAAATAAGACTAAAAGAAACTTGCAGCAGAAAGATCTATTACATGACCAAATTTCCTTACCTAAGAAAGATCTTCAAACTATCGTCATATCATGCTATAGTTGACCTTTATATGGGCTTCATAATAGCTTAAGAAGAGAACCAAGTTGGACCTCTGGTAAGGCCTCAAACATTATGATCTCCTGCCTCAAAGATTCAGGTCTATGTGACCTCAATCTTCCTCAACTATCTCAGATTTGGAACTACTTCAAGGGTTTCAGACCTTGCCTCAGACATAGAATAGTTGCACTGGAAATCCACCTCATAAATACCTTAGATAAAGATCGAAATTCAACTTTAGACAAGGGTCAATTTTATCTTTATTGTAAGGTCTACTAAAGGGATGAATTAGGACTTTAGAATAGGCCTAAAAAAGGAGCCTTAGAAAAAGCCTTAACCAAATTTACATAGGCCTGAAGTCTGCCTTAGAAGGTTAAAGTTCTACGTCAGAGACCTATTTTAGAGAGGCCAAAAATTCCTCAGGAAAGGTGCAAATGGAGGCCTCAAGGAGGCCGAATTAGGCCTCTATCATACTCGAATAGAGCCTCAAAACAACCCTCATTTCTCCATGAATTTTCTTAAAAAACCATAAGAAACGTATGCCCCAAAACTTCCTTAATTAGAGATTCTCAGTTTTCTACAAGATCTAAAGAATACTCCTTTTATTTAGCCTTATTCTTTGCCTTTCATTCAACTTCATCCGTTGTTTATGTCTTCTCTTGATCAAACAATTTTTGAATAGTTCCTTGCTAATTCAGATGGCCTTTTAAGCCCCCATAGATGCAGTATTTATACTAATTCGAATATGGCTCTATGTTGGGGTTGACCTATACCAAAATAAGAATTTTTATATTAAAAGGGCATATCTATTTGGAGCCAACCTGAAGGAGGAAAGTCTGCCTGTAAGAGGGTGACTTTAAAATACATAAAAATATTAATTTTGGCTTCCTTTTAAGACTGATTTGGATATTTGAATTTAGGCCAATTCAAATTAAAATTTCGACTCTCTTCTAGGGGCAGAAATAAATATTAAGATCATGAATTTGTGGGGCAAGATGTTGGTGCTAAACCCATTCATTTGGGGCATCAAACTTTAAACTTGAACATATCTCCAACCAAGAAGACCCACATGGTGTACCACATATCAAACAAGATGACATGAAAAGGACTATCAATATGAAGTGTTCCTGCATCTAAATTCACTACCTTGTGCATGCATATCATCAAACAATTGTTGGCACATTCACCCTTTGACATCAATGATAATTTCTTCCACCAAGGTTCATGTCTCTATTGGTCCTTGAGAACATTTATGGTGTTTCTTGTATTATTGATAGGGTCATGTCTTTGCTATTCCTTAACACCATTTCTAGTGTTTCTTGTATTTCTGATAGATCTCCTTAGCACATTAGAAAATATTTTAGGTTCTTCTTTGCATTCATTCTTTGATGTTTGTACTTGATTCTACCTTGAAAGTTTCATGATATCATTTATAATCAAGAGCTATTTAAAAAAAGGACACATATGGCAAATGTGAATGTCATATATTATTTTAATATTTTTTCCAAATTTCAAGATTTAATACATCTTAGGATTTTTCCCTTTCTAGTTCTTTCCTTAGGGAGATGACTTATACCTATAGCTTTTCACAATTTCCTTGATTTTTTCAACTAACTTATCAATATTTCTTATATTTATTTTTCCTTTCCTATTATTTTCTTTAAGAGGATGATTGATGCTTCATCAAAATCATGATTTTTCTTTCATATTTATGCAATAGTTCCTTCTACTTTTCAATATTTCCTCCAAGTCTATCTATTTCATCTAAGGCAATAATAAGTTCTTCCTCAAGATTAACTTCTCCATCAACATCTTCTTCCTCTGAATATGATTTCTTTTTCTAGTTAACTTCATTTTCTTGATCAACATTTTAAGAATCCATGGCTATGAATATGAATCTTCTTTCTCAACGTTAGATGTATACCCGCAACTTTGTTTAGAAGAGCAACTATATTCTCTAGAATAAAATCTTTTATTCTTAATTTATATTCCCTTTTTGTGTCCATGAGCTTTGCTTCTTCTTTTATATTATTCTTCATTATCACAATATTCTCACTTTTCATATGGACATTTAGAAACAAAATGACATATTCTTCTACATTTAAAACATTTGAATGGAAATTTACCGTTGTATTTCCAAAATTCTCTCTTCAACTTTCTCATAAACTAAGCTTCTTCTACATTTGAAACACAGTTGGAGTAACCACATGCATTGTGTCTTCTTGGATGCTTCCTTTAACCCTGACTTCCCTTTTTCTATCCTCATTTCATATGTAGTGAAGATCCCATGAAATTCATCCATTTTCAAGATTTCTAGATCTTTCATTTCTTCAATAGATGAAATATTTACATTAATAAATCTCAAGGGAAGAGATCTCATCATTTTAGGAAAAATAATTGATTCTTCAATCTTTTCATTAAGCCATCCAATAGTATTAACAATATTATCTACACAAATAAAGAAGCCTACAATATCTCCTTCTTCATTGTTAGGCCAGGTTTGTAACTTTGAATGAATTATTGACAGTTTCATTAAGAGATCATTGATATATACATTGAAGAGAGACTCTTGGAATTCAAATTCCACTGTCTTTTCACCTTCATTATTTTCTTATTTACATAAAATTATTAATCCCAAATATTAGTTGCCAACATTACCCCCCTAATCTAAAGGATATTGGTGAGCCCAAGAATCATTCTGAATCTTTCAAAATTCTCTCCTCCAAAATCTTTAGTGGATATGTTTTCAATTTTCTCATTTGTGGAACAATTTCATAGATGGTGAGTCTTAGTTTCAACATGATGTCGAATCAGATAATAATTTGTATTAATGTGCTTGGTTCGATCATGGAATTTTGGGTCCTTGGCCAAGTTTATTGCATAAGTTTTGTCAATCAAAAGAGGATTTGAATGCACTTGTTTCTTCTGCAAATATTTCAGAAGTTTCTTGAGCCACACAATTTCCTTTTTTACTACCACATATTCTACCTAATTTGTGAAATCTTCTAGAACTGATTATCTGTGTGACCTCTAGGAGACAAATCCTGATCCAAGACTCATAGCATAACTTGAAGTAGATACTCCAGTTTCTTTGTCTTCGTCAAAATGTCCAATCAATCTGAAGTCATCCACATGTGTATAATTGAGTCCAAAGTCTTGAGTTCCCTTCAAGTACTTTATAACTCTTTTTGTAGCAGACCAATGACCCTCACAAGGCTTTTGCAAAAACCTAGAGAGGTTTCAAATAGGAAATGAAATGTCTGGTCTGGTCTGGTATTAGTGAAGTAGTTGAGACTTTCTATGAGTTATTTGTACTTTGTTGCATCATCAAATTATTCTCCTCCAGTGGATGTGAGATTCAAATTATGTTCCATTGGAGTAGTCAAGGGATTGCACTCAACCATGCCAAACATGTTCAATGGATCTCCAGTGTACTTCTTCTGAGAGATGAATACAAACTTCAGATGTTGGGTAACTTCAATACCAAAATATTAGTGAACATAACCCAAATTTGTCATTTAAAAACCTTTCCTCACTTATTTATTTATGGATGCAGTGTAATTCTCATTGTTCCTTGTCATAATAAGATCATCTACATACACCATAACATATAAAACTATTTTTCCAATTTTCTTGACAAACAAAGTTGCATCATCAAGATCATGATGTTTGAAATTGAGTTTCAGAATATGCCTAGTCAATTTCTTGTACTAGGATTACGGTGCTTGTTTTAGGTCATACAAGGATTTATCAAGCTTTAATACTTTGTGTTCTTGACCCTTCACAACAAATCCTTATGTTTGGGACATAAAAAAACTCTCTTTTAGATCACCATTCAAGAAAGTGGTTTTTACATCCATATGATAGACATTCCAATCATTCTGAGCTACCAAGGAGAAGAGAGTCTAGATGGTAGCGCATCTTTTTTGTGGCGGAAAATGTCTCCTCATAATTAACCCCTTCCTTATATGTAAAACTTTTTGCCACAAGCCTAGCTCTATGCTTGTCAAGTGAACCATCTACTTTATAGTTTTTTTGAAGACCCACTTGCAGTCTATTGGTTTGGTTCCTACTGGAGGATCAACTAGATTCTAGGTGCCATTCTTTATCAAAACATCATATTATTTCTACGTTGCTTATTTCCATTCATCGTGAGAAACAACTTTTTTGAAAGAAGTTAGTTCAAAATCTGTAGACAAATTTAGTTCAAAATCATAAGAAACATCCATATCAATAGGTTAATAAGAATCTAGCAGAGTTTCTTACATGGGGGCTTCACTCAATGAACCTCTGTGTTACCGTGAATAGTGTCCACTCGGATGCTTCTATTCCCACTAAGACTGGTAGCTATCTTAAAAACAAACAAGTAAAGGCTACTTTCGTTTTCCTTTATGAAAATAGATAGGAGTGGAACAAAGGAGACCAACCTTAGTCTTGTGCTTGATTTCCTTGTTTGATTCCTCTCCTTCCTAATAGAGTTTTGTCGCTTCTTCTTCGTCTGCCCAGCTTCAAAGAGCACATGTGGAATCACAAAAACATACTACTATCGAAGAACAAATATCTATATTCATAAATAACACAGGACCATGTGTGTGTTAACCATACAAATGCATATATAATGAAACATACAAGAATATGGAGGAAAACTTGAATAGCTTTATTAAGATCAAAAGTAGCAAGAGGATTACAACCATATGTTCTAACCCATCATCATCCTCCAGCTAGAAAGCCCTTCTTCACCTCAAGTAAAGCTTAGATCACCCAACACTATGAATATACACCAGAAAACCAACAACACTTCTCTACAAGATACAGATTCCAGCCTTTACCCTCTGGATCTCTGTGATGAGAGATCCATATATAGATATTTGCAAAGGTGTGAGTCAGCTCTGGGTTTTTGATTAGTGTTCTCTCTCTGATATTTCTTGGTTCCACTTGGAGATTTCATTGATCTTTTACTCATCCTTGGGCGAATTCTGAGAGGCAAGTGTCATATGAGAAGTTTCTAGAAGATTCCTCGATCATCCACTTAGAAAACTGTCTCCACCACTTGTCTATTCTCGTCCATTGCACCCTATAGAAGGAATTTTCAGTATGGATCACACCTCCCGTGTGTATTAGGTGACATGCATCGCACCCTTTGCACTGGGCATTCAGTATGGTCCAGTTTTGACCATTTCTGAGCAGTTTTTAGTGGAGAACTTCTGGGAGATGATGTAATCAGTTGACCTTGTTCCTTTAGGTAGTGAAGCAACACTTTTATGGACTTAGGAGCCCTCAGTTTATGGACGTTTATGATTGGGGTTGCAGTGCCCAAAAATCTCTATAACACTCTGACATATCACATGCGTTCTTGGCATACCAGAGAATACCCTTAATTTGACTACATATTTGAAAATACCTCTAAAACTCACATTATTTAACCCCCTACCAATAAGAACCCAATACACCTTCCCAATTTAAAAAAACCCCTACCCTCACTATATTTTGTAGGTATCCATTTTTTCATTAAATTTTCTTATACCACTTTATATTTTGCCATTAACTTTGAGCTCCATTTTTTATACCTACCAATATAAAAACCCTTTACCCCCATTATGTGCTCAATATATTATGTCATTTTCTCCTCAATTTATATCCCCCAATATTAATGCACGTGTTATGGTATTGCCCCCTAAGTGAATCCCTTGTGGTTTCTTATCCCTGTCTTTCCAACCTCATCAGGACAGACACTTTGAAGTGTCTTTATGAACCATTTTGAAGGACCTTTCTAAGATGGCCTAGGCTTCTCAATTGATTGAGATGTCGCTGAATCAAGATTAAGCCTCCCAATTATCTTAATCACAACACTCAAAGTGTCTTCTTAATTAGTGGTTGGAGCTTCATGATAGGGAGAAAGTGATTTAGAAGGAGATTCCATAGATTGGTCCAGTATATGGACCCCCCCTTCAAGATGTGGAATCTCATTATTGAAATTTTTTAAATACTTTGCATGGCCAAATTTGTCTAAGCGAGCACATTACCACTCAATAACATTGTCAGCCTTGGAATATTCAAGAAATATCACATCTCCAGATATTATAAAATTCTTATTTACTTCATCATAAAGACAATATGCTTTGGAGGTATCTGATTACCCCAAGAAGATACATTTCGACTCCTTGCAGTGAGTTTGTTTCTATGTTCCTTAGGTATCAAGGCATAACAAGTGGAACCAAATACTTAAGGAATGTGGCCATACCACATTTCATAGGGAGTCTTGATTTGAGAGCATGATATGGACACCTATTCTTAATACACACAACACTTAGAACTGCATCAGCGCAAAACATAAGCTTAACATTCTTGAAAAACATCATTGAATGTACCATATTTAAGATTGTCCTGTTCATTCTTGCAACTACACCATTCTATTAGGGATTATAGGGCATGATTGCTTGATGTTTGATCCCATGTTGGCGAAGATAGTTTTCATATTCATTTGAAGTATATTATTTTCCATTAGCAGTACGAATAGAAGCAATATGAGATTGTGTATCATTTTTAATCCATTCATGCAATTCTTGAATGTTTACAAAGATTCAAATTTGTTCTTCAATAGATATACCCAACACATTCTCGTAGAGTCATGAATAAATTTCATCATGTATTTATTACCGTTTGCAAAAGAAATAAGCATTGGGCCACACAAATCAGAAATAATGAGTTCAATTTCTCTATGTGCTCTGGAATGAGAATCACGAAAAGACAAGTTATTGTTTGTAACATCCCTCCCTATAAGCATCACATTGCTTAAGTTTCATAGGAATGGTATGAAAACTAGTAACACCATTCTTCTTCAACAAATGGAGATTATCATAGTTCAAATTTCTAAATATAGCATGCCATAAAAGACTTGATGGAAGTGTGTCTTCATCATAGTGAGAATTTTATGAAATTTTTTATACATGATGAAAGGCTCTTTGCAGCTTCAATGGTCTTTCTTCTTCTAGCCCAATCATGACAAGTGAGTATGATATTTTTTTGACCTCAACCTTGCCATTAGATATGTGAATGGACTATCCTTGTTGGCAGATGTGAACCAAAGACAACAAGTTTCTCCTCAACACTGGGAGATAGATAACATCATGTAGAAGAAAGTCTGGAACATCAGGAAGTTTGAGCCTAATGATGCCAAGCCCTGATGGCTTGAATTTTGAATTGTATACAAAGTAGACCACTTCATCAACATTGTTAGTGGATTATTCAAAGAAATATATTCTAAAATTCATGTGGCAAGTTGTTCTTAAATCAAGCAACCAATAATCTTTCCACGAAACAAGTGAATCATTAAATAAGTCTTCAATTACTCCAATGTTGCAATGTGCCACAACATAATGAGTGGATTTGGGAGCTTTACCTTTCCCTTTATTTGATGATTCCCATTTCTCTGCTTCCCTTTCTCTTCTTCCATTTCCTGTCTAATTATGTTTCATGAGAGCTTACATGTGGAAGAATCATGAGTATTTATGGTGCACCGTATGCAATGAAGATCAAACCTTTCTCCTTGGAAATATCTGCCCCCCTTGCCTCTAAAATTCTTCCTTCCTTGTCCTCTTCGGCCACCTCTTCCTCTAGAAGAATCCTATGTTTGATTCTTCTCTTTTTTTGCAAGGAATACAACTTCTTCAGGAGACTGAGTACCTATCTTCTTCTTCCCAAAATCCTTCTCTCTTTCAAAAAACTTGTCCATAAGAGAGTAAAAAAAAATCTAGAAGTTTTCCACTAGCTTGTAATGACTCAAGATAATGGGAATAAGTGGGATACAATTCCTTGACAAAAGAAGTGAGAGGAACATTCATTTTAACACCAGTGGCTTCTATGTCATACATAATGGATCTTATTTCTGAGGCTAAGGGTAAGGGGATCGTCATCTTTTAATTCAAGATTAAAGAGTTTGATCATTAGTTGAACAACTTTTAACTGAGAGTGTGAGTCATATAATTAGTTCAACTTCTTTAAAGCGCTAAAGAAACTGTAAATGAGATAATATGATGACTCATCTCTTCATTGACTAATTCTGCAATCAAGGCATAGGCCTTGTTATTATTATTCTCCTAGATGGCAAGCTCCTTTTCAGAAGTGGTATTTTGAGGAGGATTGCCTCCTTCTCCTTCACAAACCCCTTTCCACAACTCATTGAAAATTAAGGTATGTTTTATCCTAGACCACTCATGATAGTTCTCTTTTCCAATGAGAACTACTCCTAAAATAGATATGAGTGAATGCATCATCAAAACATACTATTTACCTTTGATTTCCAAAACAAACAAAATCTTTCTTGATATCTTTTAAAAAGACATTTAATTATGTAGATGGAAAAATCCACTCTTCAGTGTGCATGTAAACTGTCACACCACACTCATATAATATATGACATGTGATATATATATATATCATCACATATATCAATGTACTCTCTTTCCATATTATACCAAACTTCATACCATATATACCCATCATAAATGTGTACCATTATGAACCATCATATTCCCATGACCTTTAAAAAGATATGCTCATTTTAAATCAATGTTTTCATAAAGGGTGAAAAAAATAAAATCAACCATGCCATCATATTCAATTCACCATACATTGATATGCCAACGTGGAAAGCACCAAAGAACTATGTACATTGATTTTCAACATATATGTATTGACCTTTTAATTAACAATCCACTTACCACACGACATAATACACCATAGAATTATATAAAAGCATAGAAAATGCACCACACCACAAACAAATTTTAATGCACAAATGGTCATGAGCTCAAAAATTATTCAATGTGCATACAAACTTATGCAACATACCAGGGTATTCACAACACATCATTCGTAGCTTTTTTGTGCTCACGGTCTTCAAGATTTCGATATTTATGTTCAAACAACCACAACAAAATTACATATATCGGCTATCAAAATTATGCAGATTCCAAACAACATATATCATAGAGGAAGAATGCAACATAGAACCATGACACACTTTCAGTCAAATGCAAAGACTCATGACAACATCAACTCACATATAAAACAACCAACGTATTTGAACATAGCCATGACCTTCCAATCAAGTGCAGATAAGTAACACAACTAGATTTTGTGGTCTTCAACTTCACAAGTTTTCTTTCACAACCAGCTTATTCACTAGCAGATAAAGGACAAAGTATTCAGGAAAGAGGATAATGGCAGAAAAATAGGAGTTACATAGTAGGAACACTAAATGGGACATGTAGCTCTGATACCATATCAAGCTAGGTTTGTAACTCCGAATTAATTATTGAGATTTGCATTGAGATATCATTAATATATAGATTGAAGGGAGACTCTTTGAATTCAAATTTCAATGTCCCTTCATCTTCCTTATTTTCTTATTTACAATATCTATATTAATTTATTAATCCCAAACATTGGGTGTCAACATTCATTCATCTTCAAATACTCAAATTGCCTTTTATGAGATTAAATATTTTTCATTTTTAACTTTTCATCTTCTTCATAGTTGCTCTAAATTTTTTCCCAAACGTGTTTTACAGACTCACATTGCATTACCTTGAAAAATTATGATTATGCTATGCCACACATAATGATATTCATTGTTTTTGCATTATTTATAAAGGCATTTCCACCAACTTGATTAGTTGGAGGTGTTGTTGGAACTTTATAACCATCCATAACAAATAGCCAAATATCAAGACCAAGAGCCATCAAATAGGTCATCCTTATCTTCCAAAAGCATAATTTTTTCGATTAAATAGAGGGGCTTTGTTTGTTAAAGGACCATCCTGACTAGCCATTGGTCCCCCTAATATCTTCCTTTTAGATGTTAGGTTGTTTCAGAAGGAAACCACTCTGATTCCAATTGTTGGAATCACACTTATACCAAGAGGGTGGGAGGGGGGAGAAGGGGAATCCACATAAGTCAATTTTTGCTTATCTATAAAATTCAAGAATCATAAGACAATAATCTCATAAGCAGTTTACTAAATACAAGATATACATGGAAACCCTTTTCAAACAAAAATCACAAGCTTAATTATATGATAATCCTTTGTAAGGATCAACCTATTGTTACAACTATAGACACCAATCTCCTCAAGTTCTCAAATTTGTAAGCACCAATACATAGGAGAAACCATTCCTCTCAACTTCATAAATTTGTAGTCACCAACCTATAGGAGACAACAATCCCCTCAACCTTAAGAATTCATAGGCATCAACCTAAAGGAGACACCAATCCCCTGAATTTCAAGAATTTGTAGGCACCCCTCTGTTACAAGTTTTTGTAGTATTCTCTATGATGGTCAAGTCTTCTTTGAATTTTGCTCTATTTTTTGTCTCTATGCATTCACTTTTTGGGCACTTCATTAAGCCCACTTATCAAAACTATGCTTTACCGTCATAATATGTCAATGATATGGTTCTTCCTTGAACCCAAGTAGCAAACTCTACACTTTACAAACATATCATCTTCATGATAAGTGCTTCCTTTAGTCCATTTTCAAAATTAAATGCTTATAATGCTAAGCATTTTTCTTTATAGTCCGTTCTTAACATATAAACCACATGTAACAATGTGTTATGGTTGCATTCTTATTATAATACTGAGATAATGGTCAAGGCTATGCGTATTATACAAGACGGGGTTAAAGATCATATCGTTCCCCATATTGTAGAATTGGATACATGAAAGAAGATGTGGGATGCCATCATGAAGTTGTTCCATAATGATAATAACAAGAAATCGACCCTCATAGAGAAGCTAAGAAACACCAGATAAAACAAAGGAAAAGGCATAGCTAGTTAACTCACTAGGATTAGACTAGTCAAAAACAAGTGAGCAATGGTCAAAGAAAAGATAGATGATGATGAGCTCGCGAGAACTGCCCTAAATGGGTTCTTAAATCAGTGGGACATGTTTGTCCAAGTGACTAATGGACGACGAGACCTGCTTGACTAGGATTGTTTATGGAGAAATTTCATTCAGGAAGAGCGTAGGTTGGGCCTTGTTAGTGGCAGCAGTAGTAAAAGCCACAAGCATGAGGATGACAAAAATGTTGCTCTTGCAAGAATGGGAAAAGCCAAGAAAGGCTCAAGAAAAGGGCTTAACTCCAAGGGAGTGAAGAAAAATAAAGACTTGAGTAAAATCAAGTGTTTTGGATGTGGTCAACATGGACATTGTCAGTCAATGTCCAAAAAGAAAGAAAGGTGATAAGAAGAAGAAGCAACAAACAACAACTTCAGTAGATATTGATTAACTATCTTCAAGACTTGAAGATGAGTTCGCTCTCATAGATTTCAAATCTATCTCAACCACCGCAAGAGTCTGGTATCAATATTGGTGCATCATGTCACATGACAAGAATTAGAGAGTATTTCTGTAGATAAAAAGTAGAGGCGATAGGCTTCTAGGTTCAAATGGGAAACAAGTCATATTGTGCTCCAGTTCTGTTAATTTTGAGTAAACAATGGTATGTTCTATGCTTGGAAAAATTTACTTCAATGTTCCTTAGCATCCCAATAAAAATTTCCAATAGTAATCACAATATACATTGACAGTAAAATCAGATAGAACATAAAACAAACTGCAAAAGACAAGCCAAGAAAAGAGGACACCAAATTTGGCGAATGCCAGGGAAAAACCACAATGCGTGGAAACCCCTTTGATCAGTTCTTCTTATTATTAAATCAAAAGTTCAACATAGAGAGAGAGTACAAAAGTCAAATTGATTTGCCCAATTCAAAGTTAAAATAACCTTGTAAATTTTTGTAGTCAACTATAGTCAAACTTCAACCCTAACCAGAAAGTCAATGCTGGTAAAAAACAACAATTCTTCATTGAAGTAGCTTGGTCTTCCTTGGTCAAACTCGACCTGACCAGGAGGTCAATTTTAACCCAAAACGACTTGGTCAAACTTGGTCAAAGGAGAGAGAAAACTACTGTAATTTTTCTATAGTCAAACAATAGTCAACCCTGAAGTCAACACAGGTCAACCAACCCATAAATTCTTGGTTTTTGTGCCGAACAATGCAGCCTGATAAAATCAAACTTTTGACCAAAAACTAAAGTCAAACTCAGTCAAAAACACCTTGGTCAACACTGGTCAAACCTATCCCTAAAGTCTAAAAATTGGTAGTAATTTTTGATTAGAAAATCCATCCTCCTTGCCACACATGTGAGAGAGAGTGGTTTCCCAATGTTATATGAACCAATCAGATAAAGAAAGAGAAGAATTTGTTAGTGATGAATGTGCCAAATGAGGAGTGAGGTCTCTTGTATTTATACAATTCGTTGTGGGTGAAGAGACACAACCATTGGGCTTCTTGAGCCTACATGATGATGACGCTTGTTGACCACTCCATGTCAACTACCCCATAGCTATACATATTTTCGCGCATGGATTTCCATTGTGTTCGAGCACTCAAATGATCCACAAATTCATCATTATCAGCTATATGTACACTAGAGTTTTGTAAACCCATTATGCATTTTGTAATGTAAATGATTTTAGTAAGACAAATGTATGTAACAAACTAGGTGAATTTATTTTTCTGATGATAATTTCTATCCTAGGACGTTTTTAGTCTCACTGATTCATG